>BMAV01021234.1:0-110213 GCA_019973955.1 Trichonephila inaurata madagascariensis | reverse complement strand
ATTTTTTTGTTTTTTACTTTTTGCTGTAGTGGAGTCTGTAATTTGAACGCGTAAAATCAGTTATCTATTTTTTATCCATTAAATCTTTTTGCAAAAAAAAAAGGACTATTATTCTCTTGGTTTTTAGAGTCTATTTAATCGAATCTTTTAGGTCAAGCTCATCCCGGGCGATAGAAACAGAAGAATAAGGAAAAGTGATACCTTTATTCTTATATTAAAATTTTGAAATAAAAAATTAATTTTTCACATGGCATCCCTGCCGGGATCCGAGCTTGAAGATTTTAAAGAATTTTGAAAGCAAAGAATTTTTGAACTAGAATTTAATAAAATGAAAAGTTATTTTGAATATTGATTACAATTAAATATATATTTTGTTTGTACCTTGTATACCCCCGCAAATTGTCGCTCGTCGCCCCCTACTACTAATCACTTCTACGAGTTTCCTCATACCGAGCGGACGTACTCTCCCAGTCGCCCCGTCGTAGAATGAGTTTCAATGCTTAAAGTGCCTCTTTGTCTTATACTACTTACCTTTAAATCGATTGTTAATTTGTTATTGTGTTTACCTATGCTAATCATAATAAATATTTGTTTGTTATGGATTAAGGTTTTATTTCTCTCTCGTGAGTATTTTATCGACGTTAATTTTATTGTTAGCATCCCGCCGCTTTTAGGCCTACCGCCCTCTATTTTCAATACATGTTACATTTTATTTGAATGATGTTGGGGATATTTTCCTGGAGCACCTGATCTCTGCTGAGATCTTAATCTCCTATCTTTGATATGTGGTTGACTTTATATGCTTGGTTTGCCATTGTTAATTTAGAGTAATTTAGAATATTGTAAACTGCCTTGGGTGAAAAAATAAAAAAGAAAATAACTCAGGTTACGTGATCCGGATGGATATCATTTGGATTAGTTGTTCGCTAGATGGTGAAAAAAGACAAAGAGTCTTTCATCGCCTTGGGCCTGTCTGAGTTTTTTGCCTAGCTCGAGAAGCGAGGGGTAGTCGGTGAAAAATTTTTTCAGTTCCATTACAGCATCCATGAATCCAAAGGATCCTTCTTTTGCGGTCTCTGGTTGTCTGTTTTCCCCGAGAGGGGTTTCTTTTGGTTTGCTGCTGGTCTGCTCAGGAGGTGGCGCCATCTTTTGGTCACCTTTAAGGGCATTTGCATAGGAAGTATTTTCTCTTATTTTAGTAGAGCTGAAGATATTTTGGGGTTTTTCTTTATTTCTGTCCTGGGAGGGTTCTCCTTTTTTGGGTTTTTGTTTAGGGAATTTGGTGCAGTGGTGCGAGTTGGCCAGGTGGCCTTTCTCGTTGCAGTTAATGCATGTTGGGTTTTCTATTGTCGTTTTAATGGGGCAGTCACTCGTTCGGTGCGGCTGGCCGCATTTTAGACATCGGGTAGTCATTTTACAATTTTGAGAGGAATGCTGGAAAAAGTTGCAATTGTAGCATTGCGTGGGCCCTGGGCGTCTGTTAAAAGTGTCTATCTTGATAGTAAGGTAGCAGCACTTTTGTAGTTTGAAGATGTCTGGAGAGTCGGGGGATTTATTTAATTCGACTAAGAAGAAGGGGAGTTTAAATTTGGTCTTGGCTTTGGTGAGCTGGGCAACTTTGATAATATCAAAGCCCCGCTCTGTTAAGTCGGTTTTAATGTCATCAACGTCAGTACTAATGGGTAGTCCTTTTATGACTACTTTTTGCGGGCGTTTTGCGACCGGCTGGATGGCAAAGTACTGTTCGCCTTTTTCCGTAAGGAAATCGGTGATGTTCCGATGCTCATCGAGCGAGGTCGCAAATATTTTTAGAAATTCTCCAGACAGTTTTGTGCTGGAAGTAGGGAATTTTTGATATTTCTTTGACAATTGGTTTGTAGTTCGTTTGGAATTTTAGGTTGATGGGGGGTAATTTTCGGGTGGCAACTGGCACCACTGCGATATCCGGATCCGGGATCGTGCTGTTTCCAGCAAGGGCCTGGAATTGGTTTGCTATCTTAATGGGTGCAGAAGCACCAATGGGGTCATTCTCAGCAACTTTTTGCTTCTTTGCAAATTTTGTTGGGGAGATGAAATCCTTGGTACGGGTATTTTTTCTGGGAACTGAGTTATCTTCTGTTGTATCTTTATCCGTTACAGTTTTATCTATCATTTCTTTGGGGTGTTGGTTTTTCCTTTGCAATCTCAGGTTTGAGGTTTTCCTCAAAACTAGCTAATTCTTTTTGGGTTAGATCATTTAATATGTTAGACATATTTAGGGGGTCGTATTCCGTATGATACAGGCAGTTTACTGGGCAAGAACCAAGCAAAGTCAACTCACCTATCATTTCCGTCAAATGTCCTTTTTCCCTTCGTTTATGTTTTCTCCCCATTTCAGTCATTTCATCATGTGACGGTAGGATCTGGATGTTTCCGAGACGGCATCTGATCAGGAATTTTTCAGTGACAGTCATTTGGGATCGAAGGAGTCCAACTTTATTTTTGGATCGTCGTTAATTCGTTGCAAGTGTCATGATCATTAGGAGGTGGTAGATTCTGAGCGGTTTTCCGAGCAGTTTTGCTTAGTACGTGCCATTACCGAAGAATGACAAGTGCTATATTTTTTTGAATATTTGATAATCGAAAGGAAAAAGTAATATTTTAAATGTTGAATTTTTATATTTGAAACTGGTACATTGTACTGTGTTAACTTTTTGAACACTAGAACATTAGAAATTATTGAAATGCTTTGAAATTAGTAGAATTATTGAAAATATTAAGTTTATCTGAACTTGTTTTGTTGTAAGCTTTTTATTTATTTAATATACTAAATATGGGAAACCAATCATTCGAGTTTTTAAACCAAACGAAATCATGAAAACAGCTGTTTATTTTGGAGTTATTGAATTTGAAGCTGAGTTATCAATTTATTTAAATGGATAGGGAACTGGGGAGAAACTCTATGCATAAATTTGAGCCTTTTTAAATTTAGTTATCAACAAATGGAGCCCCCCTTAAGCCCAAAATTCAATGGTGAATTTGAAACGCCGAAAAATATAAAAGAAAAAAATGTTACTTTTTCGGTTTCTTTGGAAAAGATTAATGATTTTTCAAAACCCCGTGTTACGTCACCCTCCTTACAGATTACATTATCACAATCGCAAGATGAACATTTTCGAAACTCTGATAACATTCGCACTAAAGTCCCAAAATATCATATCACCCGATTCTATGGACATGACGATTCAAAATGGTTAACTTTTTGGAACAGCTTCGAAACAGCCGTACATAATAATGAATCTTTAAATAAAGTCGATAAGTTTAAGGTATCACAGACTACGTTCGGATCCATGATTTTAAAAAAGCACATAAATGTATAATTTTTATAATATTTAGTGTTACTTAGATTAGAATACATGTATAAAATGGTTTTAAGGACATTATGACTAAAAAAAATTATTTAAATACAATATTTTGGCAAACAATTACTTAAATAATTTTTCAAGTCTTTTTTTAAAAATGCTTATTGTATTAATATTTTGCCTGTATATAGCTCAGACCTCTGTACAGAGGCTCAACTATGATTTTTGAAAAATTCACATTATTTTCAAAGTTACAACCATTTGAAATAATTATCGGCGTATTTTCTTAAAACTTCTCTCTTCTGTTTTCGTAAAACATAGATAAACCGACTTCAAAGTTATGCGTTTCAAAAATTCTAGTTGAGTCTCTGTACAGAGGTCTGAGCTATATACAGGCAAAATATTAATACAATAGAAGCATTTTTTACAAAAGGAGAACATTGGGAAAAAAGGTTATTCTAAGTTAATTTTTTGCCAAAATATTGTATTTAAATAATTTTTTTGTCATATAATGTCTTTAAAACAATTTTATACATGTATTCTAATCTAAGTGACACTAAATATCATGAAAATTATACATTTATGCGCTTTTTTAAAATCATAGTTCCGAACGTAGACGAATACCTTAATTATTTGCTGGCTCATTTGGGAGGATCTGCTTTAAACACTGTTGAAGGTTTTCCAATTTCGGCAAAGGCCTATGATGAAGCCATAGAATTATTAAAGGACAGATTTGCTAATCCGGAAACATTAATTCAAGCGCATTTGAACAAAATTTTATCATTGCAGCTTTTAAAAAATTCTAATGACCTTCGTTCTTTTCGGAAATTTGTTGATAACTGTAATGTTCAATTAAGAAATTTAAATTCATTAGGCGTATCTTCCGCGAATTATGGAAAAATTTTGTGCCCCATGTTGTTAAAACTTATTCCATCTGACTTGGTATTAGATTATAATAAATTGCAACAAAAGGATTCTGGATCAGATATTCAGCAGTTGCTCTCGTTTCTTACGCAATCCTTGACGGCGCGCGAGCAGACTTATATACTACAAATAAATCATCTTTTGAATTATGCAATCGTAGACAGGAAACGAAATCAAACTTTTCTCGAGAACCCAGATCATATAAACAACAAAACCAAAAAAGTTTTCATACTGCAAGCGAACTACTAGCGGTGCCTGTTAAGGAAAATAAAAACAAAATAAACCTCATCTGTATATTTTGCGATTCCATGACTCATTATTCGAATGAATGCGAATACGTTATTAATATGTCTTTAGAAGAAAGGAAGAATATTTTATTGCGGGTCGGGTTTATATCATAAATTTTTTTGTTTTAAGCAACAGAAAAGAGAATTAGGGTCAATATCTACCGATCTGGCTAATCAAAACACCGGGGAAGTACCGTTTTTGGTTCGGTCCTAGGAGAGCCCACACCCTCGGCGCGAATTGTTTTGGTTGGCGAGAATTGCGCCATCTTGGTAACCCTACTTTGATACACTAGATATGGTAAACCTAACTATTTCTGGAATTTTCGTATTTTGTCGGCGGGAATTTCAAATTTAATTTTGTTGTTGGGCACTGGGCTGGTAATATGTCTGTGTGTGTGAGTGAATATACCTTAGAATTTTTTTACTTTGTTGAATGCAAAAGGTAAGATTGAATTTATTGAATGATATATGAAGGAAGGAAGGAAGGATTGATTGCTTTGATTTATAATTGTTCTAAATGTGATGAGCGAATGAGATTATACGAACGAAAGAGCTTTCTTCGAAATCGCACCAGCCACGCATAAGGTATGTTCGACCCTTACCTCGCGGAATATATATGGCGGCGCTCACACGATCATTCGCTTAGCGATGAGACTTTTTTAAAATCTGTTGTTACGCTGTACCCTCCACTAGGAAAAGATAAGCAGTAAGAAAGTAAGTGTTGTTTTTATCTTAAATGTTTATTTCTGTATTGTTTTCATATATTTTAATTACGCTTCCACCTTATTCCGCTAAATTCACTTGCTGCCATTGTCGGTTTCGCTTGCCACCATCTCGTTCTGATTTGGCGCTTTTTTCAGTTTGTCGCCAAGGGTGTGGGCTCTCCTAGGATTTTACCAAGTTTTTTTACAAACATTAGCTGTCTTTATAGAAAATGGAAATTCCAAACAACTGGTGAGAGCGATATTAGACACTGGTAGCCAAAAAAGTTACATTTCAGAATATGCTGCAAAATTTATAGGTTTAAAAAGTATTGGGAAAGAAACAATAACTCACGGACTTTTTGGAGGACACAAAATGACCGAAGTTCATAATAAGTATTTAATCAACTTGCGCAGTTATGACGGAAAATATTGTTTCATAATGGAAGTTAATGATCAGAAAAACATTTGCTTAGGAATCTCCAGAATTAATGACTCTCGCGTTTTACAGAAATTGGCAACACATAATATATTTATTAGTGATTCGTCTGCAAATAACAGACTTTGCCTTTTTGAAAAACATTCTGATGAAATTTATATTCTGTTAGGATATGACATAGTTGGAAAATTATTTACTGGCGAGGTAAAACAACTTTCTGAGGGGCTTACAGCTGTGAATACTCGCTTAGGATGGACAGTTATGGGAAAATTAAGCTGTGAATCTAAATTTAATTTAGAGAATTCACTTCTTGTTCATTCTCTTCTTACTAACAGAGAAAAAATATCAGATCTTTGGGAATTGGATTCTTTAGGAATAAACGATCCCAGTGAAAAGAAATCGAAATTAGAACTACAAGATCTTGCTTTGAAATATTTTGAGAATACGGTATTGCTATTTTGTCCACATTCTCGTTCAAAGAATTTACCACTCCATCCTCAATATCCATCATTTCGGCTATACAAATGCCAGCTGGTATTATCTGTGGCTGAGAGGAACTGTTAGCAATCCAAATATCTATTTTACCATTCTGGAGTGTGGCAATTGTAGCTGGGACTTTTGCTGCATTGCTGGAATACCGAAATTTCGAAAGTTTACACCACTCCATTCAAGTTCACTAGCAACATGCATCGTCCAATAGCTTCTACAACTTTACCACAGGCAGTTCGAAGAATCTGGTTGTTCTGAGAACATGGGCTTCCTTAATTGTGTGCTTAACTGTTCGGAAACTACTGAATAATCAGCTCCTAAATCAACCAAAGCATTAACGACATGCCCTTTGACAGAGACAAATACAAAGTTTTTGACTAGTTTAGCGGCCGTGTATACTGGAGGGTCTTAATAAGTAATCGACGAGATGGAGATCTTGATTGGCTGCGTTGTGGATTGCGACTAGGGTACGGCGAATTACTTCTATAACGCTGATAATTAGATTCAGGATCGCGGCCATAATCAGAAACAGAGCCAGACTCCCAGTATTCGGACTGGTCTAATTGACTTCTTTGTCTTGCTGCGCTAAAAACACGTCGTCTATCACGGCAATATCTAATCACGTGACCCAGTCGTCCACAATGAAAGCAAATTGGTACGTTATCTGAAGTACGCCAAAGGTCAGTCTTCCTTCCGGTATCTTGTTGAGTTGGTTTATTTTCTTGTCGATGTCTTGACCTTGGTCTCCAGGAACTTTCGCCAGTCCTTTTAGTTCTGTAAGGAGAAGGTTCAGGTTTTTCTCGACTGAGTGGGGTTAAATTGTTTCGAACTTCTCGGATAATGGATTCTAAATTGCTTGGCCTGTCGTTTATGTGCATGTTTCAATCCGTGGGAGTACTTTCTCGATTTCTTCTTTAACAACTGTTCGAATTAGATCGCTTAGATCTTCTTCATTTGCCGTTAATATGGGTGTAACATTAGATAGCATCTCATATCGTAGCGGTACAACTCGTTTCTTCCTTATGGCATCCACTTCACGGCAACACGTAGCAAATTTATCTACTGTGCTAACTTCACTGTTTATCAGCACCTGGTAGAGATCTTCAGCCATCCCTTTCATGAGATACGATATCTTTTGATCTTCCGGCATATTGATACCACTCATTTTTTTTTAATATATCCGACAATATTTAAAAAAAAGAAGCTGAATTGAAATACGTCCTGTAAGAAGTAAAGGTTCCTACTCTAAATTTCAAAAGTGACTAAGATGACTACCGTATTTTACTTCGGTCAGAAAGGTTATCCACCTTCCAATCAGATGACCTCAAGTTGGAGTAAGTTGGGACCTCCCTCACACATGTCCCCTACGGCTTCTTCCTCTCTTTCCTGTTTTAGTATATAGCAATAAGAGATTCCTATTTCTCTCCTTTTAGGTTTGTATTTTTCTTTCTCAAAGACTTCGGAACAACAAGTGTTTTCTGGTTCCCTCTGAAGTGAAATTCTAATGAGATATTATACGTCGTGGGGTGGATGATCAGAGTACTGTGATATGGTCGATCTTTGGCGACCATATCTTTGGTTGTCAGCGGGAATTAGAGCTGTGGGGTTCTCGAAATGAATCGACATTTTAGAATTCTTAATATGACTTTATTAAGAGTTTAACTTAAATTTCTAATATATTGGACAAACTTATATTAAGTGAGAATAAACCAAACACGCAGCCGTAGCTAAAACGGATCGTGCAATTGGATCACTTATCTAAATAATTATATTATCCGCCTACTTTCAATTCTAATAATATTACGAACTCTGATATCAAATAATCTGTCCTACCTTGAATCACGCAACGGTTCAGTCACTTTCAGATAGGCTGTTAGGCACGCGTGCAATAGTGTGCACCTTGTAGTAATGGCTAGGAATCCGTGAATCTTTGGTAGGCCGTCAAATTACACTTCTATCTTTTCCAAACAGAACTTTCTCTAAATTGCCATCCCGCTTACTAAAACTTCTATTCTTTTAAAGGCTATCTTATTTGCATCTACACTTGCATTTCACTTCTTGGATTTGGGTTGTAAAAGATTTGCCATTAATCTTGGCCGTCAAAGAACCCAGAGGTTATGTTACAGAAAAGACGCGTGAGCCTGTCACAGTACTTAGCTCTTCCAAGCTATAACCTATCATTATCAGGATTTTGAGTGACTGTGAT
Source organism: Trichonephila inaurata madagascariensis (assembly GCA_019973955.1). NCBI lineage: Eukaryota > Metazoa > Arthropoda > Arachnida > Araneae > Nephilidae > Trichonephila > Trichonephila inaurata. Next base: position 101,826 of record BMAV01021234.1, on the reverse strand, counting down.
GTTATGACTCTTGCCATTGGCGTAGCTAGTTCTGAGGGGGCCATGTATCAAAATTCCTCCGGGGGTCCTTTTTATATATAAGGACCCTGTTAGTTGAACTGTACTTACACATGTTGGGGCCCCGTATAATTGATACGGCTGATTGATGGTAGCTACGCCCCTGACTCTTGCCCTTTGTTAAATAATAGCACTTAAAAAGTAAAAAAATACTTTAAGAAGACTAATAGAAATAAAAATTTAAAATTAAAAGTGATTGAAAAATACCATGAGACATTGACATCATGACATGAGGAGATGCCTTTGGAAAGACGCTAAACGGTTTTCAGGCTAACACAAAACTGCAATTAAACAAAGTAATTTGTCATATAGTGATTATACTGAGTAACAGATTGTTTAAAACAATAATTTATGGTAAAAAACAGCTTTGTAATAATTAGATTGACCTAAGTTTTCTAGTGGATAGATTCAATATCCCCCCAAAAAGGTATAAACAGCTCATAACTGATTATGAGGTTTTCTGAGCAAATGAATAATGGAAAAAATGAGAAATGTGTTAAAACTTTTTAACATTTGAAAATCGAGCAATTCGATTCACAATTGCGAGATTAAAAAAGCAAACATAATTAATTATTTCAGTTATATTTTTCTTTCATTTATAAAATAAATCATTCATTTTAGAAGTTTAATAAAATTAAAAATTATGTATATTTGCGTTTAAAAAATTAAAACACAGTTTAAATATTTAGAAAATTGTTTTAATTTTTATAAAAACTAGCGTGTTTTTAAAAGTTTATTCAGCAGATTATCATTTTTTGACTGCTTTATTTTCTAATTTAAGAATAAAAATAAACTAGTAATAAAAATCAATATTTCAACTATAGTACTAAAAGGAAAAAGTACAATGTGCAGCAAATATATATTCATATGGAAATGCCCCACATATTTCTTTTCACATAAAAAATTGAATTAAAAATTTTATTACTTAAAAATTTTTTGTCATATATTTAACTCTAAAATGGATATATTTAGAATTAATTTTAATTCTAAATTTGATATGTGTAAAATGTATTGCGCAAAGAAATCACAGCATCTATTATATGAAAAATTTAGTCAAGAACTTGACCAGGTTATTGAAAACGTTCAATGATAGAAAATGCTAGATAGTAATTTTTAATAGAAAAAAAGGCAGATACACAGAGACTTTAAAATCGCGACACTGCCATATTTATACGAATCTAAGCTGCACATTTTTCCCGATGTTTATGCTACTAAAAATCAGGTGCAGCTTAGAATCAAAGACGGAAAAATTCATCGCACGGGGGAAATTGAACAAGATACTGTCGGATAGAAAAAATACAGGTTCTCGTTTATTTTTAAAAAATTTATATATATATATAAGGCCCCTCTCCCAACTACCACACCAACGAGGGGACCGTTGGAGCTCTCGACAGATTTAAAGTGTATCGCGCCCTACACGGCGGATCTTCAGCGGTACTAGGCCCGAACTCATGACACGTCAATCAAGGGTCCGTTACGTTGACCACTAGGCTACCGCGGACACTTTTTACTTTCTAAATATATCATATATCAATAACATATTTTTTTTTCCACAAAAATGTGCTTAGAATTTGGGTGCGCTTAGAAATTGAGCATAATTAATTGATAAAATAAGTTTCTTCTAATTAAATTAGAAAACAAGATTCGGTTAATAATTGTACCAATGTTTTATGGTAAAGTCTTACGTTAAATATAAAATCTATTCGATGGGGGAAAAAAATTCTATTTGTCACAATTTTGCAAGTTACCATAATTTCAGCTGGCAACTATATTTCAGAAAGATATCATCAAAAAAAGTATTCGTAGACAAGAATAAATTCGCCTTTCAAACCGTGATGGCGCCATCTGCTAGTCCGAACTACGCCAAAAATAATTCAGAATGAGCTTAAAATTTATAAAAAGTTAATTAATTAAAGCATAAAACGTAATTTTGGCTACACCAGTCAAAAGAGGGAAGCATGCATTCTTATATACTATTCGAAAAAAATGCATTTTTGTGTTAAAATGTGTTTCTTGTTTTCACCTCCTATACTTTAACATAGAAAATTCAAATTTCATTTTGCAAATTTTTTTTTTCTTTTTGGAAAAATCAAAATTCAAAGAACACTATCCTTTAAACAATTATTTTCTTTCAATCCCTAAAATTTTTTATTATTATTGGAACTTTTTCCTGCCCACAAATGTGCTTCTCGTTCGATCCCTATTCTTAAACATTGAGCGAAAACAGCCTTCAGACATTTCCATCCATCTGAAAATTTCCGGTTGAATTATATTCAACAAAATACCCACGATAAAGAAAATAACTAAAAGAAACCTCTTACGTAATACAGAAGTAACTGAGTCTTAGTATTTGTATGATATCGCACATGTATTTTTATATCAACTATGATATTGTTTGGTGTATTATTTTCAAATACATACAAAAATTTGGATGAATTATATGCTAGCAATAATACACAAATCTAATACTATGAAAGTATAGGAGGAAACGTGTAGCTCTTGTACTGGAAGACATTTAGATTTTAAAACGCTTTTGTACATTTATGTGCAAGGAACTTCATTTTTATCAATTAATTTTTTAGAAGTGCGTTATTATTGTGTTTATTGCTATACATTTGTTTATTGTATTGCATTTTGATTTTATTATTCCTATTACTTAAATAGCAGAATCCTTAGAAAATAAAAACAAATCAAAAGGCTTAAAAAAGATATTGTTTGTCATATGATAAAAATGAAACTGGTACTTATAAGTTAGGAGATTTTTAAACATGTCTAAGCAATAATTAAATATTACTATGATGGTGAACTTCTCATAATATACTCATTGCCGAAAATAAATCACAGATAGAAAAGTGTGTTCTTTCTAAAATTTAATTTCAGACCAGTCAAAAACTGGGTCAATCCGTCATCATTCTGATTCCACCTGATTCAGCAGGTCAGATTTTCTTCAATCATATATCAACAGTTGGATGCGATGGAAGTTGCTATATTGTAAAGAAATAGCAATTCAAACAAATAGTATGTTGATATTTGTTTTGTTTTTAATTTAAAATTAAATTAATATTTTATTTCTATTAAGAAAAAGAATTTGCATGTATTATTTTATAAAATTTTAGAAATTTGAAAACTTTTTGCTTTACTTGATACTATTTACTATATACTACTAAATGTGTGTGGGGGTGCAAATTCTCATAAAAATGCTAAAATACAATTATACACAAATACTGTCGGTACTTTAAGGTTTTAAAAAAAAGATACCATTTTATTACTACATAGATCACAAATTATGTTGTACGTTAGATAAAACAAAGAAAAAGAATTGGCAAAATGTGAAAGGAACAAAATTTTGAGTTGATTAATGCATTTAAAAACTAAGTAACACTATTTTTTAATTAATAATTTTAAAAAAATAATTGTTACATGCTACAATTGAAAAATGCCTTATTAAAACACTAGATATATTATTTGTAAAAGTAATTGCATATTTTCATATAATTAAAAACCATTACTTCTTTTCAAACAATAATTCATGCTAACAAGAAAAATATAAAAAAAAACAATAATATAATTTTTTATAAGTCAATTCCTACTTAGATCAACAAAGAAAATTTTTATTTAAGCTACTTTTTATTAAATAGTTACAATTAATATAAATATGTATATACATATGACAGAATCACAACATTAAGTGTTAATTAATTTTTCTAATTATCATTAAAGTATCGTATTGTCATCCCAAACAATCGTGTATATAAAATTTCAGTTCGACTGAATGATTTTAAAACATGAGAAAAAAAATCTTTTTAAGATTTGATCCAAGTCACTAAAAATGAAACGGATGTAGCTGTATCTGTAATTCTTTAAATAATTAGTGTGTCAGTCAATTAATTTTAATTAATTATATTTAAATTATCTTATTTTACCCAAAACAACAGTGTACATAAAATATCAGCTCAATTGAGCGCTATAAAATGTGAGAAAAAAACCTTTCCGTGTTTTGACACAAATCGCCAAATACATCGCTAAGTCATGAAAAATGATGCCAACATGGTCTGTATTCGTAATTCTTTGAATAAATAATTTAGATCATTTAATTTTTAGTAAGTATAATTAAATTACTGCATTGTCATCCAAAATAATCTTGTATATAAAATTTCAGCTCAATTGAGTGCTTTAAAATGTATTTTATTAACGATTGAAAATCCCACCAAGATAAATAAATAAAAAGAGAGTGAGCTAATAGTAGAATTGAATAAAAAAATTCTCATATTTTTTTGTTTCATGTATTTTATTTTGAAAATAAATGAATAAGAATATAGTTATGATACAGATTGATATACACAGCTTGATATTTTGTCTTAGAACATTAATTTAAATTTACTTATTCTTATACTTCTACTTATATAAACAAAGGTAATTAGTTATTAGAAAGATAATTAAAAGGATATTACTAAAAAGATCACATTTACACAAGACAAATTGAAAGTATTTCTTTTCTACAGTTATACTTTTTAAAATTTGTGCCCTCTTTTGACATTTCTGGTCCGTAAATGATCTTTTAAACTATCATTTTCAGAGAAGCCCTTGTGGCACATTTCACAAACATACAGCTTTTTCATTTGTATGAGTCTGTAAATGGGTTTTTAAAGTATAACTGCGACAATAACCCTTGTTGCATATTTCACAAACATAAGGTTTTTTCCTTGTATGAGTTCGTAAATGCATTTTTAAATTACCCTTTTGACAAAAACTCTTGTTGCACATTTCACAAACATAAGGCTTTTCCTTTGTATGAGTCCATAAATGGACTTTTAACTGATTAGTTTGAGAAAAACCCTTGTTGCACACTTCACAAACATAAGGCTTTTCCTTTGTATGAGTCCGTAAATGGATTTTTAAAATATCACTTCGAGAGAAGCCCTTGTGGCACATTTCACAAACGTAAAGCTTTTCTTTTGTATGAATCCGTAAATGGTCTTTTAAATTACTAGTTTGAGAAAAACCCTTGTTGCAGATTTCACAAACATAAGGCTTTTCATTTTTATGAGTCCATGAATGGTCTTTTAAATGCCAAGTGTGAGAAAAACCCTTGTTGCACACTTCACAGACATAAGGTTTCTCTTTTGTATGAATGCGTAAATGTGATTTTAGATTAGACCTTTGCGAAAAACTCTTGTTGCACATTTCACAAACATAAGGCTTTTCAATTTTATGAGTCCGTAAATGTCTTTTTAAATTACACATTTGGGAAAAACCGTTGTTGCATATTTCACAAACATAAAGCTTTTTATTATCTTGAACAGGCAAATGCCTTGAAGTTCCTTGAGTGAAAGCCATTTTTGCTAGTTTCAAATGTGCAAGTTGTTTCAAGGAAGTGAAAAAAAATATTTCTTTTTAAAATGTACAGTGAAAAAAATGGGTCTTGCACTCTTGTTCAGAATATGAATTTATATTAACATCTTTCTGTAAAAGAAAAAAAAATGTATTCAATATAATGTAATAAATGTATAAGCAAAATTTTATTTTTCGTTATAATTTATAAAGTAAAGAAATTATTAGGCTTTTAAATGACATTGTTATTAAATCAATCAAAATCTAAAATATAAATTAAATATTAGTCACTAAAAATATGTTCAAGTAATACTTTATAAAGACAATCAGGTTAACATAAGAAATATACATGAAACTGAAAGAATATAATGATAAAATTGAATACCTTTTTCGAGGAGGACTCTGTCAGGTTATGTCCTGCATTATGGTACATAACCTGATGTGGGTTGGTGGTTTGAATTATTATTCAGATTAAGAGTAATGATAAAGCTATTGTCGACTGTCAACATAATTTTTAATATATAAGAAAATCGTAAGAAAATATTTTAGAACTTACAAAAAAAATTTATTATTTAATAGGTAACATCCTGTATTACTGGAATCAGAACTCAACATGCAAACATTTGGCTTACAACTTAACAATTAACTATCTCAAGCAATTAAAATTTTGAAAGCTCCATATTATTTCCTTTTTTGCAGGAAGATGGATCCTATATTTCCATCTAACATGAGTGAAACTGGAGAAAATAAGTTTTGAAGTGAAAAATAATATTTTTTTTGCAGTAGAAGGATTATTAACACATTTTCCAAATATTAGTAAGAAGATGTACAGGAGTAATTTTTTAGCATCTTGCAGATCATCTGAATTTAATGAAAACTGTTGGGAAATGTATCTAATGTTATACAAAGGACATAATGTCAGATTCAACTCTTTAAAATAATGTAATCCCATAGTAGGAAACAATATGCATAGCATGCAAATAAGTCAAAATTGGATGGTGGGCACAGTAATCACAATCTTTTGAAGAATTAAGAAGAAAGTTACCAAGAGTTTTCGATGTGCTGGAATTAAACTTATTGAGCTTTTCTGGGGTCCTTTAGAATACTTTTTGATGAACTGCATTTAAAAATACTGTAACAACACGTTTAAGGTTCTATTTTGAGGTAAAATTCTACAGTGTAAAAATAGAATAATAGTATAGAAGATACAAGAATGACAGTAAAAAGAAATAACTCAAGTACTATAGTCTCCAGACACAGTTGATGACTATTGAAGAAATGCAAAACTGGAATCGGTTGATTTGCTATCATTAATTTTTAGCACCTGCATTTTTGTAGTACATGAAATGTACTGTTCTTGAAAAAAAAATCCCTCCTTCTCTATTAGAACACATAGTTGGATCGTCATATTACTGACTTATAAAAGCCACAGGTGTGCTTAAGTAAATCTAATTAACTTTTTGTTTTCCTCAGCCTCCTTTAAAAAAAATTATATATATTCATTAAAAAGTAAAGAAAAACAGGTTAAATTCTAATACAAATTGGAGATTTTAAAATAAAATTTTATATGTGAATACAAATTTTTTTTCATACTAAAAATAATCAACTTGTATAAAATTTAAATTGTCCCTATTTGTCCAATTTCTGAGTAGAATACTACCAAATTTGACTGCTCATGGATTAGAATATTGCTACAATTGCTGGAGATTGTACCTTTCTCTTTTCTGCAACTTTTCTCGTGCCTCTGGATGTATGCCTCATTCTATTTTTGAACATTTTATCTACATAATCCTGTGTAAAAATTTTCTTTGCACAATATTATAAGTTCATTTTTGAATTCTTTTATTTTCTCTCAAGTATGAAGAACATACACAAGGGCAAAAATCCTATTTTTAATAAATACATTTCACAGTATTGGGGAAAGTTCCCAAATATAGTATTCCACAGTTGATGCATATTACAAAATGTTCATGAAGATACTTTCTTCTCTTAATAAATTGAAACTAAAAATCTATTTAGGATTGTTTAAGGACAAATGGTACCTTTACAAATCTTACGTAACATAACGCTTACTATTTTTGTTCCAATATGTTTCAAAGGATCTCTAATTTATTTCCACAATAGTTTTATTTATCATAACCTTTAGTTTCATCTTAGTATCTTATGTTAAAACTCAAAGTACAAAACTTGAATATTTCCCAGTTCTTGGACCAATTAAATTTATTTAATTCTTATGCTTATGTAAAAAAAAAATAATAAATCTTTTTTCAAACTCATACATATTGAAAAACAAAAAGATATCATGAGAACCCAACATTGTAATCTCATTAAATTTACTTAACACAGTCAATTGTCATGCAAATGATGAATTGGTACTTATGAATTATCACAACAGTCCGCGAGTTCATTTAATAACTCTGTAAGTTGGCAACCAGTTTCTATGTGTCCTACACTGAATGCGGTAACCAGGGTACCTTAAGCTTCATATAATAGATCAATAGGTAGCAATATGCATAAGTACTGCAAAATTAAACATACTGAAATGTTTATTCAAGAAATAAAACTAAAAGTAGCTTTTAAGATCCATTAGCTTAAAAAACAGAAAATAGTAAAATGGTCTTTAAATTTCTGAATACATAAAATATTATGAACACTTTAATAGTATGGTAATTCACAAGTTGATTTCAAGTTTAAATAAAAATACTTATTTTTGACCTTTCCATATATATAAACTCAGTTAAGAATAATTTAAAAGAAAAAAAGATATTTAATTTCCATAAATTAAATTTGTTATTGTTAGAATCATATGAAGAAAAACAATTAATGTTTAGCTCCTTTTTTTCATTCAAAATAAAGTAATTAAAAAAAAAGTTGCTTATGAAGATGATTGCAATATAATCTGCTTTTTTCAAATTTTAATGAAGCTGAGTTTAAAACAATAGGATATTGTTTATTTTTAACATATAATTTTATTTACTCTCTCAACACTAAAAAAAATAATCCTCAAAACATTAAAAATTTACTTCCTCAAACAATGAGCAACTTTCACATAGGAGAGGTTATGTATTTTTTAAAACATAGAGAAAAGTACTCATGTATTAGGGTGAATTGAAAAATATTTTTCAAGATCTGTCTACGCAGAAAAGATTTAAACTGTAAGCTGTTGATCTTGGCAAGGGCGTTTGATTGAATCATTGACATACCAGTCCACAGATATTCTGTGCAAGCCATAGATGACTGGGACAAAAAGATTAACTAGTCAGGACATTTATTAAGCTTTTTTATTCCCATCTTTTTTGTGTGGCTGGGATATTCTAGTGGTCAAGGTCACAGATTCATGGTTGGCATGTCACGAATTTTAGCAAAGTACTGCAGAAGACCAGCTATGTAGAGGAGACTGATGCATGCTAAATATATTGAGGCTCAAACATCCCCTTGTTGGTGTTGTGAGGAAGTTTGGAGAGGGTGCCAGCTCATGTTTCAGTCCTTGTCACTAGACCATAGTTCAAAATTACAAGGTTACTGGCCAATAGCCCTCATACAACTATATAGTGGGTTCAGTCCTAGCAGAGCCCACACCCTTGGCGCGAATTATTTTGGGTTGGCGATAATTGTGTCATCTTGGTAACCCTACTTTGATACAATAGATATGGTAAACCTAACTATTTCTGGAAATTTATTTTTGTGTGGGCATTTTAATTTCATTTTGTTTTTGCTAACCAGGCTGGAATGGTTGTGTGTGAAGGAATATATCTTAGAATTTTTTACTTTGTTAAATGCGAAAGGTCAGAAAGAATTGATTGAATAGTGTATGAAGGAAGTATTCATTGCTTAGAGTTATGAATGTCCTAAATGGAACGATCAGCATGATGTAACATGGGGAAAATAAAGCGCTTTCTTGAAATTGCACACCCGGCGAAGGGAAAGTTGACCATTACCTGAGAATAAAAATGGTGGCGCTCACACGATCCTTCACTTAGCGATGAGACCTTCAAGACTTTTTTAAAATCTGTTATGCTGTACCCTCCACTCGGAAAAGATCAGCAGTAAGAAAGTGCTGTTTTTTAATTTTTCTAAATCTTAAATGCTTAATTTCTGTATTGTTTACATATATTTTCATTATGCATCCACCTTATCTCTCTGTATTCACTTGCCGCCATTGTCGGGTTTAACGGCATCGTCTCTTGGCGCTTTTTTCGGTTTGTCGCCAAGGGTGTGGGCTCTCCTAGGATTTTACCATATAGTGCAACATTAATCTATCTCCCTTATCTTTTGCTAATTACAACTTGCATGAGAATGGGTTGTCGCATACCTGTTTAATAGAGAAGAATGTTGTGTTTTGTTTTCGATAGAATTTCTGTGCGATATATAGAGAAGGTTGTTTTTGCAGCCATTTTGCAATTGACATACATCTTCAGTAGGTTCAAGTACTTTCAAATGTTTTCCAGTGAAGCTGTGGGCAATATTAGAGAGGCGGGTCAGGTACTTGAGTACGTTTATAAGTGATAATTGGCCGGATAGACAATCGAACTGTAATTTTATGCTCCATAATTGGTATTTTAATGTGTAAAATAATGCAACCTCTGCACATATTTCACATGTACATGCATTGATAATGTAGTTCAGTGATACATGTGTAAACATATCCATTTTATTTGTTGTAGCAATATAAATGAAATCATTAAAGCTATTGAAGGAAAAGACTTTCTATGGAGATAACGGATAAGGAAATTATCATAGAGGACTGAAAATTTTTGGAAAAAATAGCATATGTGTATAATTTTAGGACTACAAGAAAGAAAATGTCCAAAGAAGAATTTCAAAAGAAATGCACGAAAGTGAATTATAAATTATTAAAGATTTTAAAGGAATTACTGCATTCACATTTTTCCTAAAGCAAATCAAAGAATTATGTTGAAAAACTTGAATATGAAGCCCCAAACAAAACAAAGACATACATTTTAACAAAACTAAACATTCTAGAAAGCCTTAACTACATAAAGCAAATTAGTATGCAAATAAATGATTTTTATTGTACAATTATCTATTATAGATGTAGTTGCAATATAAAATTCCTTATTTACCAAAAAGCTTTTGCTAATTCTTGACTGATTCGAACATAACATTTTCTGGTATTAGCTATTATTGTAAATTCATTATCATAAATACATTATATTAATATATTCTTAAATGATTAGAATGTATCTGATAATTCTCAGTAATTGATTTCTACTTTAAATTTATTAGCATGTGCATAATATAAGTATGTTCCTCATTACTATACATGGTTTGATACTCTAATGTAATATTTAATTCCAGATTAACCAGATATCTGTAATTGTAGATTTACATAGAGTTGAATTTTAGGGAATAGATAACTGCATAAAAGAATAAACTGGTTATGTATGTAAATTTAAAGTTAAGTTTTTTCATCAATGATAACCTAAAATATAAAAATAAAGACAACTACAAAGGATAAATTTAAAAAAGTAATTGTTAAGTTTGCAACTACTAGCCCATTAAATATTGATCAAAAAACATGGTTCAATCCTACTTCACCTGTTTTAAATATTGAAACTGATTTACAAAGTAAAATTCCATTTCATTTTTGCAATAGTTTATTTCGTTTCCAGTCATAAGTCATCTGTAAAGGTTTAACTATATTCACTACTTTGTGACTGCTACCTTAAAGTGATAGAAATGTTTAAATATCATTCGAAAATCAAATTGGTTTATAAAAGGCAATCCAAAGTGTTTCATTACAAAATTTCAGTTTATATAAAATAATTGTAAACACACATTCTGCACTTAAATGTATTGCTCTTTATTTTTGGAAAGGAATATTTAATTTTAGTTCTAAACTTATATGCATTTATAATTCAAAGTTTTAAAAGATTCTACATGGGGTTCTGTAAAAAACTAAAAAAATTTTTGTTGTACTGTATAATCTTTATGTTACCAAGCACTGAGTTAAGCAGTGTTCGGTTGATTTGTCGAATCAGCCGCTTCTCGCTAAATCGATAAATGCGCTAAATCTGGTAATCCTTCTGAATTTGTTCTCCAGTCAAGAAGTCGTTTTTGACAAAAACGCGCCAAATACGCAATGTTTCTAAATTTGGCGGAGAAACGGCCGATTCGACTTTACCCAGTTTTCTGACTTAATCCATGTAAAAATTCTACAATTAACAATACTTACCAAAAAACAGAGAAATTAAGAAGTCAGGTAAGTAATTTCCCATGAGTTGATACAGGCTTACCTTCTCACACACAACTGGAATCAGAATGCTAAAACATACAGTTACATTTACAGTTAATATCTTTATTCGCCGATCGCTGGTCATCGTTGGGCGCTGGGACGCGGCCGTCCCGTCCCTATTTGGAGTATTGGGCTCTGGGATGTTAAAGGCCTGTATGAACTGTGTGAGCTCCCATTGGTGACTGGACGTGGAAGGTAGGCGGGGCTAACGGAGGGTATGGAGTGGAATGGAGGCAATAGAATTATGGAACTGGGAATTCGGTTACAGTTCAAACCTCTTGCTCGTTGCACTGGAGTCGGATAAAGTTAAACTATTGAGCCCGGAAGCCTGAGTGGGTCGCATGGAAATTAAAAATAAAAAATTAAAACAGTTAGCTATTGGGGGTCATTCCCCAGGGAATGACCAAATATATCAGGAGGATTTAAGAGTCAGAGTATCCTTCTGGGCCTTTTCTTGTTGAGATTTGGATCATAGTTCTCTAGATTTATAATATTTGCGTTATTAATATTTGGAAGATTTTGAAGAAATTTTTTAGCAATTTTTTTGAATATAAGATTTAAAAGTTAAAAGTTTAAGAAATTATAAATATTTTATTACAGTATATATGCAAGTATGGCTTATTGATCTGATTAAAGAATTTTTGAGCACAATCTAAATTTTAATAGTAAAATTTAAACTGCATATCCCCACACAGGACTTGAAAAGTTAAATATGGGCCGCAAGACGTGTATAAGAATTTGTTGTGGATATTCATTTCAAATTCCCCAAATTTAAAGGGGGTATAGAGAGCGTAAAGCTATCCGGAATTTATCACGCGTGTAAAATGTGTTGTTTCCATGAGAGATTTTTCTCTAGTAAGAGACCAAGGTATTTAGTACTCTGAGACCAGTGTAGTGCGGTCGAAGACGGGTGGAAAGGATCCCGGCTTTCTTCTCCTGGTGAAAAGGACCGCTACAGTTTTCTACGTTGATTTTAAATTTTCCAAGTATTAAAGTAATCACCCAGGAGAAGAAGATGGGCGTTAGCGCCTTGGTGATAGTATCGTGATTCTTTTATGTAGCCGAGATGGAAGTGTCGTCGCATAAATGTTAGTCATAGTTTGAGGGGGAAGGAATGTCATTAATATAAATATTGAAGAGAATGGGTCCCAACAAGCTACCTTGTGGGACGCCGTATTGATGAAAATGTTAGTAGAAAGATTATTGACTTTGCTCGAAGGATCTATTGACTAAGTAGAATTATTGGGTGAATGAGAGCAGGGGAAAGTTATAATTAATTAATTTGTAGATCAGCCCACTGACCCAGACCCTGTCAAAAAGCCTTCTGGATGCCCAAGAAAAACAGATCAGGGATGCCTCTCTGGAATCAGAAGTGATTTTTTCAGTCAATCTGAGCAGAGGGTGATAAGTAAGAGATGCCTGGTGAACCGTACTGATTGGGGTTGATGAAGTTATCCACTCCGTGAACTTTTTCACTCTGTTAAAATTACATGCTCATTGATCTTACTTAATATGCTGAGAAGGAAATGGGTCTATAACTAGAGGGAAGAACGGTCTTTGCCTGGTTTTTTGATTGGGAACACTATTGCATTTTCAGTTATTGGGGAAATCCAAAGGGTTATAAATTTTATTAATTAAGAAGGTGAGTATAAGAATTAGTTTGAGGGGGAAATTTTTAACCATTTTATTGGTAATATTGTCTTCGCCGGGAGCCTTATTATTAGCCAGAGTTTTAACGTAATTGATAATTTCGTCGGGATCAGTGGGGGAATGGGAAGGGAAGGGGAAGGTGAAAAAATTTTTTCGAGAGTTGAGACCTTTTCGTCGATAGGGACTCACCAGGCGGCCTAAAATTTTCTGAAAAGTTGTCCTTAAGAGTTAGAGCGAAAGTTCCCTTCTGGTCATCGCTATTAGCGATGCCAGAATGACTTTCAAGTTAGGAATATTAGAAGATTTTTTACGGAAGAGCTTCTGACACTGCCATAGGCTATTGTCTGTAGTGTTGAGTGCTAGTAATTTATAGGTCCATGTTTGATGTGAGTGTTTTTGGGTGCTCTTTTTAGGGTTTTGCTTGTGCTCTATTATAATTAGTTTTGTGTACAGGGTTAAGAGTTCTATTGAAAAAGTGTTTTGGCTTTTATTTTTGAGGTAAATGAGTTGCTGTATTTCGTTAGGAACGAAAAGAGTGTTTTCTTGTTTGCTATTGGCTTAGATGCCTGGTTGTGGGCGGAGCGAACGGTGGTAGTGAGCGTAAATTTTGGACTCCAGCACAAAGGTTGCGAATGCCTGTGTAATCAGACAAACAAACAGAATCTTTTAAATTTTCGAATTCAGACCAACAGGTGTTAACTGCTCTGGGGTTATCAATGTGAATGGGGGTAGAAAGGGAGAAATTTAGAAAAACCGGGTTATGATCCGAGGAAAGCTCTGGAAAAGTCTCAATCGAGAAAGGGAAGTGAAAATTATTGATAACGCTATGTCTAAAGTATTTGAAATCCCCTAGCCGAAGCGGGTGGGGAGTCAGGGTAAAACTATTGTTAAGTTAAGTAAATCTGCAAAAGTTTTTAATTTCTTTCCTCGGGTGGAATTGACAGTGCAGTTCCACGAATTGAGTAGCATTCATATCTCCAAAGATAACACAATTACTGTTGGTCTGAAGGAGGTTGCTCGAAAATCAGAGTGAATAATCTCTCGTCGAGCTTGGGGGATGTAAATTGAGATTATGAAATGGGATTTAAATTAGGGGGTGAGGACTACGATCGTGCCTCCCCAGTGCCCGGAGAGGGGGTAGAAGATTAAAATGGGGGATTTTCGTTTTATCAGAATTAGAAGTACCACCGCGCGGACACGCCCGTTCCTATCATTACGATAACAAATGTATTGCAACGTTGATGTTGTGTTTGGGTCTCAGATGTGTTCCTGAATTAACATAACATCGGGAGAGTACTTCTCTATAAAATTTTTAAATTCCATTATTTTATTTAACAAGCCGTTTGCATTCCAGAGCAAAGTTTAAATCAATCAAGTTGTATCTACTCATCATCATTATCGAGGGGAGGCCTCTAATAAGGCTTGAAGCTGGGGTTTGGTCAATTTACTTTTTTGTTTTTTTTTTTGGGGGGGGTTGGGCTATAAAAAAGGGTTTAAGGCGGGAATTTGCTGCGTTATTTTTAAAAGGGTTGAATAGTTTTGTTGCAGGGATTGTAGGAATTTTGTTGAGGAGAACTATCCTCAACATTGAAACTAGTTAAGACAGGGAAGGGGTAACAACTTGATTGATGGATGACATAGCAGGTTTTCTACGTGTGGGTGCAGTGTCGCCATCTGTTGGGAGGTTTAGAATTAGCTGTTTGTGATTTGCTAGCGGCCTGGGCATAGGAGAAGTGGGGCGGGTAAATTATTGACAGCAGAGGTATAGTTATTAGTAGTGTTAGCGTTAGGGGTTCCTTTACGGGGTTTGGGATATAAGGGGCATTTGGTATAATTTGCCATGTGTCCGTACACATGACAATTAATGCAGTAAGTTTTATCGAGTCGTTTAATGGCGCAGTCCCTCGTCTGATGGGGCTCGCCGCATTTTAAGCATCTAGGGGTGAAGTGGCAATTCTCGGCAGTATGGTGGAATTTATTGCACGAATAGCATTGGGTTACCCCTTTGCCATCGTACCCTTCCACTCTTACCGAGAGATAGCAGAGTCGCGAGAGATGAAAAATATTAAGGTTAGTTATATTACGGGGGAGGGTTACTAAGAATACAGGCAGATTTTGTTTAGAGATACGGCCGACTAGCTGGTGTACTTTATCAACTGTGTATCCAAGTTCAATTAAATTATCATGAATGTGCTGGGTGTCAGTGTTAGTGGGAAGTCCTTTAATAACAATTTTAATTGGTCTTTCATGTTTGGGTTTTATAACAAAGAATTGATACTTAAGTTTTTCTACAGCGTTATTTAGGGTACGGTAATCGTCGTAATTATCTGTGTAAAAGTTTAATAAGTTCGCCGGTCTTTTTGCTTCTAAGTTTGGGGATGATATTCGTTAAAGTTTTAAGTTGTTCAATGTAGTTTTTTTCTATTTTAAGGAAGACCGGGGGTGGGAGAGTGTTGGGTTCAGTAGTATTTTCCGTTGTTGTTTCTAGAGTGTGAGAGTGAGCGTTAACGTTTGCGGCTGGGTGAGAATTTCCTGCTATGTCCTTTTCAGTTAAAACATTAAATTTATTATTAGATCTAGTCAAATTTTTAAGTTCTACTCTTTGAATTTTAAAGTTTGTTTTGAAGTAGGCGAGATGAAATCATCGCCCCTTTCCTTCCTTTAGAGCCAATTTAGGTAGATCAGGATATTCATTAAAATTAAGTTTAGTTGGAGAATTAACTGGGGTATTGTGGATCCGACAACCAGGGGTATTACAACGAGGCAAAGAGGAAAGATCACTTACCGCTTTGTGTCTTCGTTGGTCCAAATAGTGCTGTCTCGAATACATGTCCGCTAGATCAGAGTCATCATCCTGGGCATACGGGGCGGCAGCTTCAATCGCGTGCGACACGTTTGCATGAAGTATGGTGAATTTTCGGATTTCGGAATTAGCAATTTGTAGTCGCTCGCAATTCGACATCACCGGTGTTGAGGATCTAGTCGTTGAGGGTGAAGATGATGAGTGAGCCAGTTCCATTTCCGTAGGGTTAACCGATTCCAGTTCCATAGTCGTTAATCGTTAGAGTCCAAGAAAAAATTAGAGTCCAAATAAATAAAACTCAGAATATCCCAAAGGATACGCAGGTTTAAAGTAGTCGGCGCCCTATCCTTTCAGCTCTGATAAGAGCTATAGGTACGCCTGATTGAATGCTATTTAAACCTGCGGATACGATAGTCAGTCTTGCGGAGCGCAGAAAAACACGACCTCACTTGAGCACGCCAAGAACGAAAAATCTCTTCTTTTTTCTAATATATTTATTTGGAGCAACAAAGGCTATTATCCCATGATTGATTGATTGAATAATGACGTCTTACTGTTCAGCTACACGAGGGCTTTTGGTGACGGACACGCAATATTGAACCATGGTCAAGTGACGTGGACAGCACCTGAGCTGGCACCCCCTTCTCCTAACT
The DNA here is from genome assembly GCA_019973955.1 of Trichonephila inaurata madagascariensis. NCBI lineage: Eukaryota > Metazoa > Arthropoda > Arachnida > Araneae > Nephilidae > Trichonephila > Trichonephila inaurata. Next base: position 85,076 of record BMAV01021234.1, on the reverse strand, counting down.
ACCACACCACACCAAAGGGAGAACGTTTCAGCTATCGACAGATTTAACGTGCTTCGCTGCCCTACACGGCGGGTCTTTAGTGGTACTGGGCTCGAACTCGTGACAAGGCAAGCCACGATCCGATACCTATACCACTCAGCTATCGTGGGGCCACACTATTATCCCATACAAAACTATCAAGTATCAATAGGTTAATTAATGTTAAAGTATTGTTGCGTAGATCCGAGGGTTCGTGAATTTTATGCAAAACGATCAGAAAGAAAATAAACAGTTCTTTAAGAGCGATGCGAATTTATTATCAGAAATCCAATCCTTTAAATACAGAATTCAGCAGCAATATTCACATAGTAAATATCCGAAGGTTTTCACACCTTCAACAGCAATCAAACACAATAACTAGTGTTTAAAAATACACGTAAGTAAAGATTATTCGCAAGCACAGCCGAGCTAATCGCTAGTCAAAACAATCCTCACTACTCGCTGGCTTAATACAGACTCATCGCCGAAACGAAAATTAGATGAGTCGGGTCACAGCGTAATAAACGCTTATACCCAAATTCCCGGAGAAAGGGTGAAACAGAACGACCAATATCAGACAAAGCCCACCGCGATGGGGATGGAGGGGAGAAACGCAGCCGGCCGAAACGAAACCAAAACTGACGTCACAGGGAGGCAAGAATGAGAGAGCGCAGGAAGGAATGTTGGCAAACTTCCAAAACAACTCTGCGAAACGCAGAGAGGGGAAAACGACGGCGGAAAAAGCTTTTAAACACTGATCCAAGTTGGATGAAAGCAAAAGGCATTTGAATGTTGGAAAAATGTAGGAATTATGTATTTATGTTGTGTTTACGGCGGCTTTAAGGGCAAGTTACATTTTGAAGTTTTGTAAGCGAAATTAAGCTTAGAATGCGGATACGGGAAAAGTGTTTGTGCTCTAATAATTGGATTTTCGTGAATTTGAATGGAAGTAAAAATATTTCTAGAAGTTCTAGTGATGTAATTATCAATCTGCTCCATATATAGATCGTGGTGTATGACACTTTTTCTAATGTACCAAGGTGCGCTAGTAATAATTCGACTCATCGCCGTACCGGCGAGCATCTTTTTATAGGCGCGACAGAAACTTCCAGAAATATAACAGCTCGTGTCATTGAACGTGACACTAGTGGAGAGATCCACTACTTTCTAGAAGATTCCAGAGGGTTCCGAACTCGCCAACATGCTCGCCAAATGCACCAAATTGGCCGCCAACTTGGTCGCCGAAAATGATGCCAACTTGGCTCTACCGCTAAGATTTCCCCAGGTTCTCATTGAATCGCCATTATAACGTAAGGGCCGGCATTGCTTGTGAGTAGCACAATTTTAACATAAAATAAATATAACATAGAGTAATATAAATGCATTAAACAGTCAAATATACAAATTATTTACACTATTTACACAAAATTCGTGACACTGCCCCCTTCTAAAAGACTGCACGTCCCGGGCAGTGCAATCCTTGAGTAAGAGGCATCTATTTACAGGCAAATAACTCACATAATAATGACATATAAAGTAACAAATGTATTCCACAGTACATATACAATACAAATAAATTCAAAGCACATATGAGAAGAAATGTAAAGCATAAATTCCAGTATTAAAATAAAACTTAGGAATTAGAAACAAAGGAAATAATTACGTAATTACAAAATAATTAATGACCAAGGTCTGAACTTAAGGATCTTATTCATCTTGGCCAAGATAAGGGGCTAGCCTATTGTAATGTATTACCTTCGGTTTTGAGTGTGGTGATTTCTGTATCCGAAACCACAACATCATTCAGTCTTTTTAGGACTGTGTAAGGACCTTCCCAGTTTGTTTGCAGATTTGGAGAGACTCCCTTGCGACGTTTCGGATTCCATAACAACACTTAGTCACCTACGTAGAAGTCGTGTCCGGTTGCTCTTACGTCGTATCGGGTCTTCATCTTCTCGGAAGCCACGCCGATTCTTTCCCTAGCCAGATGATGCATTTCCTCCATCCGTGCCTGGAGTTTCTCGACATACTCCTCAGGCACCAAGGGAGCATCTGGTGGTCGGCTGAACAGAAGATCTGCAGGAAGACGGAGATCTCGTCCAAAGAGCATCGGGGATGGAGAATAGCCGGTGGTCTCGTGAACGGCACTCCTGTAGGCAAGCAGGAAAAAGGGCAATTTCTTGTCCCAGTCCTGTTGATTACTGGATACCAGGAGAGAGAGCCTGTTCAGGATGGTCCGCTTGCACCTCTCTACCATACCGTCAGACTGAGGATGAAAAGCTGTTGTCCTGGTTTTGTCGATGGCAAGTATTTCACACAGTCTCTAGCAAACTGCAGAATCGAAGTTTCTCCCTTGATCGGAGTGCTGTTGTAGAGGGATCCCAAATCGTGAGATCCAGTGTTGAACTAGAACCTCTGCAACAGTCGAGGCCTCTTGGTCAGAATAGGATAGGCTTCGGGCCACTTGGTGAAGTAGTCCGACAGCCAGGGATGTTGTTGTTGCCATCTGATGATCTCGGAAGTGGGCCTGGTATGTCAAAGCTATTTCGTTCGAAGGCGCTCCCACATTATACAGCTGCAGTCTTCTTCCTCTAGTGCGTTTTCTGGGACCTTTGCGTGAAGCACAGGGATCACATGTGACAACACTTTCACGTCACTCCGCACATTGTTCAGAAGAAGCGCTCACGGCCCTTTGGCGGGTCTTCCCCTTAACACCGAGCCTCCACAGTTGGTTGCCATGGGACAAGGACCGTTGAAACTCTTGTCTTTGGGGTATCAATTGCCACCCCAAATGTTTTCCGTCGTCAGACTCACATTTTCGATATATAAAAATACCATTTCTTAGATGGAGAGTCCCAAGAGCCCCAGTAACGCTTCGTTGTAGGATGGAAAGGGGGCGATGTCTTGCCAGCTGGGCGTTTTCGTCAGACGACTCTTTGAATTCTATGATGGATTTTATTTCAGGATCAACCAGTTGATATTTTCTTACGTTCTCATCACTCCACGGGTCCAATGCCGATGTTGATGGCGTTGTAACTTGGCGGACTATTGGATCTATTATGCCAAATTTCTTTTCGATTCTCGAGCAGTATTTGCATCTCTCAGGACAGGGTCTTCTCGAAAGAGCGTCTGCATTTCCATGTGCTGATCCTTTTCTGTGGCGAATTTCCTCGTCATACTCCTGTAGTCTCTGTATCCACCTAGCTATTTGGGCTTCTGGATTTTTAAAATTTAGTAGCCAGGTCAATGAGGCATGATCTGTTCGCAGCAGGAACCTTCGACCATAGAGGTAAGGATCGAAGTGTTCAACAGCTTTTACCATAGTAAGCAGTTCCTTCCTGGTCACACAATAATTTCTTTCTGGTTTGGACAGACACTTGCTAAAATAGGCGATGACACGCTCCTGACCATTTTTCTCTTAAGACAATACAGCCTCAATACTTGGTAATTAAAGACTTGCATCTATATCCAGAATAAATTGTTTCCCAATTTCAGGATATGCCAAGATTGGAGCAGATGTTAGTGCATCCTTAAGCTTGTTAAATGCGTTGTCACAATCAACCATCCAGATGAATTTCTGTTTTGCCTTGGTCAGCTTATGGAGTGGTCTGGCGATCGTTGAGAAATTTTCCATGTGAATTTCCGCAATTGTAGTGCATAAGCCCAGAAACTCGGAGCTGGTGTGAACATCAGTCGGGCAGTTCAGTCTTTCAAGCCGAGATCTTATCTGGGTCTGTTCGTACACCTTCTGCCGAAATGATGTGTCCGAGATAGGTGACTTCACGCCGGAATAGGTGGCACTTGGATTGACTTAATTTCAGGTTAGCTTCTTTTAGCTTTTGTAGTACACATCTGATATTTTTCAGACGTTCTTCGAAGGAGCACCCCACGATGATAATGTCATCAAGATAAACCAGGCAGGCCTCATACGAAAGTCCTCCGAGACCTGTTTTCATAAGATGCTCGAATGTTGCAGGTGCATTGCACAAGCCGAAAGGCATAACCGTAAATTGCCCCAGTCCTTGTCCCATGGTGAAGGTAGTTTTCTCTTTATCGTCAGGGTGGAGTTCTACCTGCCAATACCCGTTCTTGAGATCAAGGGTAGAAAACCAGGCATTGCCGGCAAATGTGTCCATCGTGTCATGTATTCTTGGCAGAGGATAGCTGTTCTTCTTGGTAACGTCATTCAACCGACGATAGTCCACACAGAGTCTGGTAGAGCCCTCTTTCTTCCTGACCAAGACGATAGGAGATACCCAAGGACTTGACGATGGCTCAATGACATCATTATCTTTCATGTCCTTAATGAGTTCTTGGACCTCTTCCTGTTTAGCAAACGGTAGTCGTCGGGGGTGCTGCTTAATAGGAGGATGCTCTCCCGTATCAATTCGGTGTTGCGTTAGCCTAGTTCTTCCAAAATCCTCAGATGTTCTTGAAAATAGGCTTTGGAATTCTGTAATCAGCTTCCCTGCAGCACATCTCTGTTTCTTGTCTAAGTCAGTGCTTTGTAGTAAATCCTTGACTAGATCGTCTGAAGAATGGTCTTGGCTATTGCATTTTCGTTCTACACAGGTGACAGAAGCGGAATCTGCTACTACCTCTCCTTCCTGAATAGTCCTCGTTTTAACACTAATGTTAGCCACCCTCACTGGGATGACTGACTTCGAGACAACTGACGAAGCTATCAGTACTCCTCTTTTTGAGTTGTCTGGGTTCGAATAATCAATTAGGCCGAATCGGAATTTTCTATTTACTGCTACTAAACCGGGTATTATACATTCAGTTCTTGGCGATAATGAGATGTTGGTTTTTGCAATAAATTTCTGTTGGATTGAAATTGAGTTTGTAAGCCAAAAAGAGTGATGTCTTTAAATTTTGAATTCATGTGCTATTTCAAAGTCAATTTAAAGTTATTGTTCTTCAGAAAGAGCTAGTCAGAATACAGGGATCGGTGATATCTGCTATATATGCCGTATGGTGATAGTCTATATTTCCAAACCTTAAGAGTAACGTTAGCTTTTTCCATGAACCTGAATCTTGTCACCTGTCACTGTTTGCAAGGGAAACGCAGGGGTGGCACGTCCAGATAATGCTAACTTTTTGGTGCAGGCCAAATCTTTTTCTGATTATAGACACATTGGCTCAGTATCCGTAACCATACGGCACGAGATGTTATTAATTTGTCCTATAACATAAAGTCCCCTTATCTCCGCCATTCACTGCCGTAATCTGGAAATTTTTGGATAAGGGGCTTTTTCATTACCTGGCAACCTCCGCCCCGCGATATGGCCATATATTAGTTTTCCTGTTTGGAAGAAGAGACGGTGCTCTCTTCCTTCCTTGTTCTAGGAACAGTTTCTTCTCAGGTGTCCCGTTCCACCGCATCCCCAGCACTTCAAGTTGCGCGTTTCTCTTCTTCGAAATTCCGAGCCTTTATGGTTTTGCATTTCCACTTTCATTCTCCATCTCCTTTGTAATCGAGATTCACTCAGCTCATCTGCAATCACCCCTAGCTCCACGGATGGGAATGGCGATCTTTGCGACTGGCAGTGGCAGCCTCTCCAATTTTTGGGCATATAACAGTGCAGATTTAAGATTGCACATCTGCCATTCTTACAGCCTTCTGGTTTCCCCATTCTTCAATCCATCCACGAAATATTGCAAAGAGATTACTTCGCGCACGGTGCTGGGTGGTCGGAGAAAACCAAGTTGGCGAGCACTACTTCGGAGGCATACTCACTGCAAGCTTTCTCCGGTTATCTGGAGTCTTGTTTTCATCTGCAGATGTGCGTAGTCCCCTTAGGTATTTCTGGCCGAACCGAAGATCAGAATATTATATAGGAGTTCAAATTTAGTCGTTCTGTGTCGGAAGAGGTCTGCAGTATTTCGGCGGTGTCTCTTCACTAAGGGATGCTGCTTAGTTGACATGCTTTCACCCCTTCAGTCCATCCATTACCTTCAGATATTATATTATTAAATTGACTCTTGTACACATCCCAGTTGGTTTTCCGTCATAGGTGGACCGTTTCACTGATACTGGTGAGGCAGGTACAGGTACTGAAGAAGCAGGCACAAACTTGTTTTCATTCTTTGTATTCCCGCAAGCTAGAAGCTTCTTTTCAAGATCTTCAACTCGCTGGGTAATAAGGCCGAAGTTTTCAGCCACTCCTTCCAGTTCTTTCCTCCAACGATCCTTAATCTTTTTCTATTTCTTCTACTTTCTTATCTATCTCTTCTCTTCAACTACTGCAATCTTTTCTTCAACTACTGCAATCTTTTCTTCAACTTTCAATACTTATCTTCTTTTCCACACTATTGATATTCTCTTCAACATTGTTTATTTTATTTTCTAGAGAATTCTTCCAGATCTTCCTACCGACATTTCTGTACGTTTTCCAAACCTTTCTCCATTCTATCCTTTAACTCATTCTTTGTCTCTTCTTGGCTTCTCTGCATATGTTCTGAACCTTTCCTCATTCCCTCCTTTAATTCATTCTTAGTCTCATCTTGGCTCTTCTGCATATTCTCCATTCTCTCCTTAGTTTCTTCTTGGCCACTTTCAAGCATTGATGCCTTCCAACAGAACCTTCGATTTCATCCATCGCTCATGTAATTGGCATAAAATCCCACTTTGACACCAAACTGTTGCGTAGATCCGAGGTTTGTGTATTTTTATGCAAAACAATCACAAGAAAATAAACAGTTCTTTTAAGGCGATGCGAATTTATTATCAAAAAATCAATCCTTTAAATGCGGGATTCAGCAACAATATTCACATGGTAAATATCCGAAGGTCTTAACACCTTCAACAGCAATCAAACACAATAACCGGTGTTTTAAAAATACACGTAAGTAAAGATTATTCCTACTTAAGCACAGCGAGCTAATCGCTAATCAAAACCAATCCTCACTACTCGCTGGTTAATCAGACTCATCGCCGTACCGGCGAGCATCTTTATAGGCGCGACAAAACTTCCGAAATATAACCGCTCGTGATGGTGAACGTGACACTGGTGGAGAGAAGATCAACACTTTCTAGAAGATTCCAGATGGTTCCGAACTCGCCAACATGATTCGCCAATGACGCCGAAAGAGGGTCGCCAAATGCCAAATTAGCCACCAACTTGGTCGCCGAAAATGATGCCAACTTAGCTCTACCGCCAAGATTTCGCCAAGTTCTCATTGAATCGCCATTATAAGTAAGGAATTGCTGCTTGTGGTAGCACAATTTTAACGTAATAAATATAACATAGAGTAATATAAATACAAAGTCAAATACAAATTATTTACACTATTTACACAAATTCGCGGCAATATTTAAATGCTTTTGAATAAAAATCTGAATGTTGATCTGTTTGATATAGCTTTCTCCAGTAACTCTTTGAAGGTGATATTGCAACTACGATCAATTTTGAGAAAAGCTTTATGGTGATTTCAAGGGTGAGAATATATCTATCGCAATAAAATATACTCCAAGTCATTTTAAGCTTGATTACAAGTACTATACATTGCAGTATCCTTTAAATTAAATTTTTGAAGAAGTCTGGTTTATAATGATCATTTTGCTAAAAGATTCGAATCCATGAAATTTTTCTCTTCTATTATTTTGTCCATTTTAGAGATGATGCCAATGTTTATAATATTGCCCAAAATTTCAAAATATTTGCTTAAAAAGAAAAATTATTATTTCCTTTTTTTAAATCTTTTCTTGATATATTTTTTACTGATGTCTTCGAGCAATCAGATGATATAAACTTCAGACTCCGTAACAGATCTTGTGAGATAATCACTACCACTCATTCCATAGTATATTAGAGTGTCCCGGGTGAAAGTAATATCCAGTTTATTGGTATAATATGATTGTATGTAAAATTTGCTAGCTAGTTGTGAATTGCATTATGTGATTTAATAGAATAATTTTGAAGATTCCCCTTTCCGCCATTCCTGCCGTAACTGGAAAAATTTTGGAGGGGGTTTTTTCATTCCTGGCACCTCGCGGATATGGCCATATATTAGTTTTCCTGTTTGGAAGAAGAGACGGTGCTCTCTTCCTTCCTTGTTCTAGGACAGTTTCTTCTCAGGTGTCCCGTTCCACCGCATCCCCAGCACTTCAAGTTGCGTTTCTCTTGTTTCGAAATTCCAGCCTTTATGGTTTGCATTTCCACTTTCGATTTCTCCATCTCCTTTAGCAATCGAGATTCACTCGGCTCATCTGCAATCACCCTAGCTCCACGGATGGAATGGCGATCTTTGCGACTGGCTTGAGTGGCAGCCTCCAATTTTTTGGGCATATAACAGTGCAGATTTAAGATCATGCACATCTGCCATTCTTACAGCCTTCTGGATTTCCCCATTCTTCAATCCATCCACGAAATATTGCAAAGAGATTACTTCGCGCACAGTTGCTGGGTGGTCGGAGAAAGCCAAGTTGGCGAGCCTTTCTACTTCGGAGGCATACTCCTGCAAGCTTTCTCCGGTTATCTGGAGTCTTGTTTTCATCTGCAGATGTGCGTAGTCCTTGGAGTATTTCTGGCCGAACCGAAGATCCAGAATATTATATAGGGAGTTCAAATTTAGTCGTTCTGTGTCCGGAAGAGTCTGCAGTATTTCGGCGGTGTCTCTTCTAAGGGATGCTGCTAGTTGACATGCTTTCACCCCTTCAGTCCATCCATTACCTTCAGATATTATATTATTAAAAATTGACTCTTGTACACATCCCAGTTGGTTTTTCCGTCATAGGTGGACAGTTTCACTGATACTGGTGAGGCCGGCACAGGTACTGAAGAAGCAGGCACAAACTTGTTTTCATTCTTTGTATTCCCACAAGCTAGAAGCTTCTTTTCAAGTTCTTCAACTCGCTGGGTAATAAGGCTAAAATTTTCAGCAACTCCTTCAGTTCTTTCCTCAACTTGATCCTTAATCTTTTCTATTTCTTCTACTTTCTTATCTATCTCTTCTCTTCAACTACTGCAATCTTTTCTTCAACTACTGCAATCTTTTCTTCAACTTTCAATGCTATCTTCTTTTCCACACTATTGATATTCTCTTCAACATTGTTTATTTTATTTTCTAGAGAATTCTTCAGATCTTCCTGACATTTCTGTACGTTTTCCAAACCTTTCTCCATTCTATCCTTTAACTAATTCTTTGTCTCTTCTTGGCTTCTCTGCATATGTTCTAGACCTTTCCTCATTCCCTCCTTTAATTCATTCTTAGTCTCATCTTGGCTCTTCTGCATATTCTCCATTCTCTCCTTAGTTTCTTCTTGGCCGCTTTTCAAAGCATTGATGCCTTCCAACAGAACCTTCAGTTGTTCATCCATCGCTCATGTAATTGGCATAAAATCCCACTTTTGACACCAAACTGTTGCGTAGATCCGAGGGTTTGTGTATTTTATGCAAAACAATCACAAAGAAAATAAACAGTTCTTTAAGAGCGATGCGAATTTATTATCAAAAATCCAATCCTTTAAATGCAGGATTCAGCAACAATATTCACATAGTAAATATCCGAAGGTCTTAACACCTTCAACAGCAATCAAACACAATAACCAGTGTTTAAAAATACACGTAAGTAAAGATTATTCACAAGCACAGCCGAGCTAATCGCTAATCAAAACAATCCTCACTACTCGCTGGTTTAATCCAGACTCATCGCCGTACCGGCGAGCATCTTTTTATAGGCGCGACAGAAACTTCCAGAAATATAACCGCTCGTGTCATTGAACGTGACACTAGTGGAGAGATCAACTACTTTCTAGAAGATTCCAGATGGTTCCGAACTCGCCAACATGGTCGCCAATGACGCCGAAAGGGTCGCCAAATGCACCAAATTAGCCACCAACTTGGTCGCCGAAAATGATGCCAACTTAGCTCTACCGCCAAGATTTCGCCAAGTTCTCATTGAATCGCCATTATAAAGTAAGGGGTGGCATTGCTTGTGAGTAGCACAATTTTAACATGAAATAAATATAACATAGAGTAATATAAATGCATTAAAGAGTCAAATACAAATTATTTACACTATTTACACAAAATTCGTAACAATATTTCATCTTTTGAATAAAAAATCTGAATGTTGATCTGTTTGATATAGCTTTCTCCAGTAACTCTTTGAAGGTGATATTGCAACTACGATCAATTTTGAGAAAAGCTTTATGATGATTTCAAGGGTGAGTATATCTATCGCAACTTAATAAAATATGCTCCAAGTCATTTAAACGATTACAAGTACTACACATTGCAGTATCCTTTAAATTAAATTTTTGAAGAAGTCCTGGTATAATGATCATTTTGCTAAAGATTCGAATCCATGAAATTTTTTCTCTTCTATTATTTGTCCATTTAGAGATGATGCCAATGTTTATAATATTGCCCAAAATTTCAAAATATTTGCTTAAAGAAAAATTATTATTTCCTTTTTTTAAATCTTTCTTGATATATTTTTTACTGATGTCTTCTGAAGCAATCCAGTCGATATAAACTTCAGACTCCGTAACAGATCTTGTGAGATAATCCGCCTACTCATTCCATAGTATATTAGAGTGTCCCGGAGTCCAAAGTAATATCAGTTTATTGGTATAATATGATTGTATGTAAAATTTGCTAGCTAGTCTGTGAATTGCATTATGTGATTTAATAGAATAATTTTGAAGAGCTTAGAGAGACTATCAGATAAGATTAGCAGATTTTTGTTTGAAACAGTCAGATTATCGTGAACGGAGCTAACGAACTGGCAGTTAAACTAGAGTGGCGCTGTGAGCGCATTCCTTTTTTGTTTTTACTTTTGTCTGGACTAGTAGTGGAGTCTGTAATTTGAACGCGTAAAATGTATCAGTTATCTATTTTCCTTATCCATTAAATCTTTTTTGCATAAAAAAAAAGGACTATTATTCTCTTGGTTTAGAGTCTATTTAATCGAATCTTTTAGGTCAAGCTCATCCCGGGCGATAGAAACAGAAGAATAAGGTAAGTGATACCTTTATTCTTATATTAAAATTTGTGAAATAGAAAATTAATTCTTTCACATGGCATCCCTGCCGGGATCCGAGCTTGAAAGAGTTTAAGAATTTTGAAAGCAAAGAAGTTTGAACTAGAATTTAATAAAATGAAAAGTTATTTTGAATATTGATTACAATTAAATATATATATGTTTGTACCTTGTATACCCCCGCTATTGTCGCTCGTCGCGCCCCCTACTACTAATCACTTCTACGAGTTTCCTCATACCGAGCGGACGTACTCTCCCAGTCGTCCCGTCGTAGAATGAGTTTCAATGCTTAAAGTGCCTCTTTGTCTTATACTACTTACCTTTAAATCGATTGTTAATTTGTTATTGTGTTTACCTATGCTAATCATAATAAATATTTGTTTGTTATGGATTAAGGTTTTATTTCTCTCTCGTGAGTATTTTATCGACGTTAATTTTATTGTCAGCATCCCACCGCTTTTAGGCCTACCGCCCTCTATTTTCAATACATGTTACATTTTATTTGAATATTTGATAATCGAAAGGAAAAAGAAATATTTTAAATGTTGAATTTTTATATTTGAAACTGAACACATTGTACTGTGTTAACTTTTTGAACACTAGAACATTAGAAATTATGGAAATGCTTTGAAATTAGTAGAATTATTGAAAATATTGTTGTCTGAACGTTTTGGGTGAAACTGTAGTTTTTTAATATACTAAAAATGGCCGAAGCACAATCATTCGAGTTTTAAAACCTAAACAAAAATCATTAAAAACAGCTTTTAAGGGTGTTATTGAATTAGAAGCGGTTATAATTCTGTTTTAAATGTTGATAGGTTAAGTGAACTTAAAAACCCTTATGCATCAAATTTTGGCCTTTAACTTTGTTGATCAACAAAGGGGCCCCTTTTAAGCCCGAAGAATTCAATGGTGAATTTAAAACGCCGAAAATATAAGAAAAAGTGTTCTTTGTCGTTTCGTGCAAAAAAAGATTAATGTTTTTTCAAACCCCGTGTTACGTCACCCCCCCCGATTACATTTCAAACGAAGATGAAATTTTCGAAACTCTGATAACATTCGCACTAAAGTCCCAAAAATACTTCACCCGTTCTATGGACAGACGATTCAAAATGGTTAACTTTTGGAACAGCTTCGAAACACCGTACATAATAATGAATTTTTTAAAAAAAGTCGATAAGTTTAATTTTTGCCTTTGACCCATGTTTTTAAAAAACAAAATTTAATTTTTTATAATATTTATGTTCTTAGATAAATCAGTATAAAATTTTTAAAATATGCTTTTAAAATAATTTTTTGGCAAATAACAAAATTTTTTTTTTAAAATGTTTTTTTTAAAATGTTCTAAAAATTTTTGCCGTAAAGCCAGCCCTTTACAGGGGTCAACATGTTTTTTAAAAAATTCACATTTTTTTCAAAGCCCATTTGAAATAATTATCGGCGTATTTTCTTAAAACTTTTTTTCTGTTTTCGTAAAACTGGATAAACCGACTTCAAAGTTATGCGTTTAAAAAATTTAGTTGCCCTGTACAGAGGTCTGAAAACGGCAAAAATTAATACAATAGAAGCTTTTTTTAAAAAAGGAGAACATTGGGAAAAAAAGGTTATTCGAAATTTTTTTGCCAAAATAATTTTTTTTTTGTATATTTCTTTTAAAACTTTTATAATTTTTCAATCGTGACACAAAACTGAAATTATCATTTATCGCAAAATCATATTCAACTTGAAACCTTATTTTTCGGGCCCATTTGGGGGTCTGTTTAAACACTGTTAAAGGGTTTTTCCCAAATTCGGAAAGGCCTATGATGAACCGTTTTATTAAAGGACAGTTTTGCTAACCGGAAATATTAATTCAAGGCATTTAAAAAATTTTACATTGCAGCCTTTAAAAATTCTAATGACCCGTTCTTTTGGGAAATTTTGTTGATAATTTAAATTTTAAAATAAAAATTTTTAAAAATTCATTAGGCGTATTTTTCCCGAATTATGGAAAAATTTTGAGCCCCATATTTTTAAAAAACTTATTCCATCTGACTTGGTATTAGATTATAATAAATTGCAAAAAAAGGGTTCGGATCAGATATTCGCGTTGTTCGTTTCTACGCAACCTTGACGGCGCGGAAGGACTTTTACTACAAATAAATATTTTTTGAATTATGCAATCGAGACGGAAAAAAAATAAACTTTTCGAAAACCCCGATCTATAAAAAACAAAACCAAAAAGTTTTCATACCCAAAGCGAACCGCGGTGCCTTTTGGGGAAAAAAAAAACAAAAAAACCTAATCTGTATATTTTGCGATTCCATGACTCATTATTCAAGAATGCGAATATTAAATATTTTTGGGAAAAAAGGAAGAATATTTTATTGCAAAAAGGGCTTGTTTCAACTGCTTAAATATCCAAAAGCATTTATGGGAAATTGCCCAAAAAAAAATTAAATTTTTGTTCGGGTTTATATCAAAATTTTTTTTGTTTTAAGCAACAAAAAAGAGGGGGTCCTCTCCGATCTGGCTAATCAAAACCCCGGGGGAAGTCCCTTTTTTTGGTTCGGTCCTGGGACCCCACACCCTCGGCGCAATTGTTTTGGGTTGGCGAAAGCGCCATCTTGGTAACCCTACTTTGATACATAATGGTAAACCTAACTATTTCTGAATTTTCGTTTTTTGTGGCGGAATTTCAAATTTAATTTTGTTGTTGGGCACGGGGCTGGTTTTGTCGTGGTGTGAGTGTATACCTTAAATTTTTTTACTTTGTTGAATGCAAAAGGTAAGATTGAATTTTTGAATGATATATGAAGGAAGGAAGGGAAAGGGATTGATTGTTTGTTTTTAAATTGTTCAAAAAGGGATGAGAAAAGAGATTATACGAACAAAAGAGCTTTTTTTAAAAATCGCACCAGCCCCCATAATATGTTCGACCCCTTCCCCGGGAATATTTTGGCGGCGCTCCACGATCATTCGCTTAGCGATGAGATTTTTTAAAATCGTTGTTACGCTGTACCCTCCCCAGGAAAAGAAAAAGAGGGAAAGAAAGTTTGTTTTTATCTTAAATGTTTTTTTTCGTTTGTTTTCATTATTTTAATTACCCCCACCTTTTTCCCGCAAATTCACTTGCGCCATTTGGTTTCGCTTGCCACCTCTCGTTCTGATTTGGCGCTTTTTCAGTTTGTCCCCAAAGGGTGTGGGCTTTTAGGATTTTACCAATTTTTTTACAAACATTAGCTGTCTTTAAAAAAATAAAAATTCCAAACAACTGGTGAGAGCGATATTGACACTGGTAGCCAAAGAATTACATTTCAGAATATGCTCAAAATTTATAGGTTTAAAAGTATTGGGAAAAAACAATAACTCACGGACTTTTGGGGGACAAAAATGACCGAAGTTCATAATAAGTATTTAAACAACTTGCGCAGTTATGACGGAAAATATTGTTTCATAATGGAAGTTAATGATCAGAAAAAAATTTCAGGGGAAACTCCAAAAATTTAAAGACTCTCTCGTTTTACAGAAATTGGCAACACATAATATATTTATTAGTACGCTAAATGACTTTGCCTTTTTTTAAAACATTCTGATGAAATTTATATTCTGTTAGGATTGCATAGTTGGGGTTATTTACTGGCGAGGTAAACAATTTTGAGGGGCTTACGCTGTAAAACCGCTTGGATGGACAGTTATGGGAAAATTTAAACTGTGAATCTAAAATTTAATTTAGAGAATTCACTTTTTGTTTATTCTCTTCTTTTAACAGAGAAAAAAAAATCAGATTTTTTTTGGGAATTGGGTTCTTTAGGAATAAACGTCCCAGTGAAAAGAAATCGAAATTAGAACTACAAAAATCTTGCTTTTAAATATTTTGGAATATGGTATTTTTTGTACATTCTAGTTCAAAAATTTACCACTCCATCCTCAATATCCATCATTTCGGCTATCAAAAACCCGCTGGTATTATCTGTAGCAGAGGGAACTGTTTGAACCAAAATTTTATTTTACCATTCGGAGTTGGCAATTGTGTGGGGCTTTTTCTGCATTGTGGGAAAACGGGCGAAAGTTTACACCCCCATCGGTTCACTGCAACATGCATCGTCCAAAGCTTCACAACTTTACCAAGGGAGTTCGAAGAATCTGGTTGTTCTGGGAAAGGGGGCCCCTTTTTTAAATTTTGTGCTTAACTGTTCGGGAAAATCTGAATAAACAGCTCCTTTAACCAAAACATTTAAAGACGCCCGCAGAGAAAAAACAAAGTTTTTTACTAGTTTAGCGGCCGTGATACTGGGGGGCCCAATAGGTAATCGACGGTGGGGTCTTGATTGGTGGTTGTGGGTTGCGACTGGGGTCGGCGAAATTTCTTTTCGCTGATAATTAGATTAGGGTCGCGGGCCCAAAACAGAAACAGAGCCAGACTCCCCGTATTCGGGCTGGTCAATGACTTCTTTTGTCTTGCTGCGCTAAAAACGTCGTTATCACGGCAAATCTAATCGGACGTCGTCCCCCAAAGAAAGCAAATTTTTCTTATCTGAAGTACGCCAAAGTCGCTCCTTCCGGTATCTTTTTGAGTTGGTCTATTTTTCGTCGATTCGACCTTTTTTCCGGAACTTCGCCGTCCAGTTCTGAAGGGGGAAACGGTTTTTTCACTGAGTGGGGTTAAATTGTTTCGCTTTTCGGAAAAGGATTCTAAATTTCTTGGCCGCGTTTATGTGCATTTCAACCTGGGGGAATTTTGATTTCTTCAACAATTTTCGAATTTGAAACTTAAAAACTTTTTCATTTCCGAAATGGGGAACATTAGATAGCATCTCATATCGTAGCGGTACAACTCGTTTTTTCCTTATGGATCCACTTCACGGGAGCAGACAAATTTATCACTGTGCTAACTTCACTGTTTAAAGCACCTGGTAGAGATCTTCAGCCATCCCCTTTATGAAATACGAAACTTTTGATCTTCCCATATTGATACCACTCATTTTTAATATATCCGACAATATTTAAAAAAAAAAGCTGAATTGAAAAATCCTGTAAGAAGGGTTTTCCCACTCTAAATTTCAAAAGTGACTAAGGCACCGATTTTTCCCTTTGGGGAAAGTTTATCCACCTTCCCAAACAGATGACCTCAAGTTGGGTAAGGGGGGGCCTTCCCCATGTCCCCTACGGCTTCTTCCTCTCTTTTCCCGTTTTTTATATAAATAAGAGATTCCTATTTCTCTCCTTTTAGGTTGTATTTTTTTTTTCCCAAAAACTTCAACAACAAATGTTTCTGGTTCCCTGGTAAATTCTAATGAGATATTTTAGTCGGGGGATGATCAGAGTACTTTATTGGTCGTCTTTTGGGGACCATATCTTTTTTAGGGTTTGAGCTGGGGTTTTCAAAGAATCAATTTTAGAATTTAAAAGCAAAGAGTTTCTTAAATTTCTAATTATTGGCAAAAAAGGAGAATAAACCAAAAAAGCAGCCATCGGACGGCAATTGATCACTTTCTAAATAATTATAATCCCCTCTTTCAATTCAATAATATTTAATTTGATATCAAATAACCTGTCCTACCGAATCAAAAGCAACGGTTCAATCACTTTCGATAGGTGTTAGGCACGCGGGAATAGATCCCTTGTAGTAATGGGTGAACCCGTGAATCTTTGGTGGCCGTCAAATTCACTTCATCTTTCCAAACAGAACTTTCTAAATTCCCCATCCCGCTTACTAAAACTTCTGTTCTTTAAAGGCTATCTTATTTGCATCTACACTTGCATTTCACTTGGATTTGGGTTGTAAAGATTTGCCATTAATCTTGGCCGTCAAAGAACCCAGAGGTTATGTTAAGCAGAAAAGACGCAGGAGCCTGTCACAGTACTTAGCCTTCCAAGCTATAACCCATTATCAGGATTTTGAGTGACTGTGAGGTTATGACTCTTGCCATTGGCGTAGCTAGTTCTGAGGGGCCATGTATCAAAATTCTCCGGGGTCATTTTCTTTATATATATGACCCTGTTAGTTGAACTGTACTTTACATGTTGGGGCCCCGTATACTTGATACGGCTGATTGATGGTAGCTACGCCCCCTGACTCTTGCCTCTTGTTAAATAATAGCACTTAAAAGTAAAAAAAATACTTTTAAGAAGAATAATAGAAATAAAATTTAAAACTCAAAAGTGATTGAAAAATACCATGAGACATTGACATCATGACATGAGGAGATGCCTTTGGAAAGACGCTAAACGGTTTTCAGGCTAACAATAAACTGCAATTAAACAAAGTAATTGTTTATATAGTATTATACTGAGTAACAGATTGTTTAAAACAATAATTTATGGTAAAAACAGCTTTGTAATAATTAGATTGACTCCAAGTTTTCTAGTGCGGATAGATTCAATATCCCTCCAAAAAAAAAAAAAAAAAGATATAAACAGCTCATAACTGATTATGAGGTTTTCTGAGCAAAATGAATAATGAAAATGGAGAAAATGTGGTTAAAACTTTTTAACATTTGAAAATCGAGCAATCTGATTCACAATTGCGAGATTAAAAAGCAAAACATAATTGTAATTATTTCAGTTATATTTTTCTTCATTTATAAAATAAATCATTCATTTTAGAAGTTTAATAAAATTAAAATTTTGTATATTTGCGTTTAAAAAAAAATGTGCTACAGTTTAAATATTTAGAAAATTGTTTTTAATTCTTAAAAAATCCAGCGTGTTTTTAAA
Source organism: Trichonephila inaurata madagascariensis (assembly GCA_019973955.1). Classification (NCBI taxonomy): domain Eukaryota; kingdom Metazoa; phylum Arthropoda; class Arachnida; order Araneae; family Nephilidae; genus Trichonephila; species Trichonephila inaurata. The sequence continues at coordinate 67,370 of BMAV01021234.1, read as the reverse complement.
AGTTTATTCAGCAGATTATCATTTTTGACTGCTTTATTTTCTGGTTCTAAACAAAATAAACTAGTAATAAAAATCAATATTTCAACTATAGTACTAGCATGAAAAGTACAATGTACAAATATATATTCTATATGGAAATGCCCCACATATTTTCACATAAAAAATTTAATTAAAAATTTTATTACTGCAATTTGTCATATATTTAACTCTGTAATGGATATATTTAGAATTACCTGAATTTTAAATTTGATATGTGTAAAATGTATTGCGCAAAGAAATCACGGCATCTATTATATGAAAAATTTAGTCAAGAACTTGACCAGGTTATTGAAAACGTTCAATGATAGAAAATGCCAGATAGTAATTTTTAATAGAAAAAAAGGCAGATACACAGACACTTTAAAATCGCGACACTGCCATATTTATTCGAATCTAAGCTGCACATTTTTCCGATGTTTGCGCTACTAAAAATCGTGTGGCTTAGAATCAAAAGACGGAAAAATTCACACGCAGGTGAAAATTGAACAAGATACTGGTTTGATAGAAAAAATACTGGTTCTCAAGGTTTATTTTAAAAGATATATATATATATATAGGCCTCCTCTCCAAACTACTACACCAACGAGGGGACCGTTGAGCTCTCGACAGATTTGAAGTGTATCGCGCCTCTACACGGCGGATCTTCAGCGGTACTAGGCTCGAACTCATGACACGTCAATCGGCGGTCCAAGTTACGACCACTAGGCTACTTCACGGACACTTTTTACTTTCTAAATATATCATATATCACCAACATATTTTTTTTTCGCCAAAAAATGTGCCTGTGAAATTTATAGTGCGCTTAGAACAGCATAATTAATTATTAAAATAAGTTTCTGCTAATTAAAATTAGAAAACAAGATTCGGTTAATACCAGTCAATGTTTTATGGTAAAAGTCTTACGTTAAATATAAAATCTATTCGATGGGGAAAAAATTCTATTTGTCACAATTCTTTTGCAAGTTACCATACTTCACAGCTCATGACTATATTTCAGAAAGATATCACCAAAAATAAGTATTCGTATACAAGAATAAATTCGCCTTTCAAACCGTGATGGCGCCATCTGCTAGTCCGAACTACGCCAAAAATAATTCAGAATGAGCTTAAAATTTATAAAAAGTTAATTAATTAAAGCATAAAACGTAATTTTGGCTACACCAGTCAAAAGAGGGAAGCATGCATTCTTTATACTCATTCGATACCACTGAAAAAATGCATTTTGTGTTAAAATGTGTTTCTTGTTTTCACTATACTTTAACATGAAAATTCAAAATTTCATTTTAAAATTTTTCTTTTGCAAATCAAAATCCAAAGAACACTGTCCTTAAACAATTATTTTCTTCAATCCCTAAAATTTTATTATTATTGGAACTTTTCTCCTGCCCACAAAATGCTTTCGCTCGATCCCTATTCTTTAAACATTGAGTTTAAAACAGCCTTCTCATCATTTCCATCCATCTTTGAAAAATTTCCTCGGTTGAATTATATTCAACAAAACAATTCACCATAAAGAAAATAACTAAAAGAAACCTCTTAATGCACACAGAAGTACCCACAGTCTTAGTATTCTCAGATGATATCTAGCAATGTATTTTTATATCAACTATGACATTGTTTGGTGTATATTTTCAAATACATGCCACAAAATTTGGATAAATTATATGCTAGCAATAATACACAAATCTACACAAGCGAAAGTATAGGAGGAAACGTAGCCTTTGTACTGGAACATTTAGATTTTAAACGCTGCATATTTATGTGCAAGGAACTTCATTTTTATCAATTAATTTTAGAAGTGCGTTATTATTAAAGCTTATTGCTATACATTTGTTTATTGTATTGTACTTACTCTACATTCCTATTACTTAAATAGCAGAATCCTCTTGTGTTAAAACAAATCAAAAGGCTTAAAAAAAAATTGTTCGCTATATGATAAAATGAAACTGGTACTGCAGGTTAGGAGATTTTTAAACATGTCTACAATAATTAAATATTACTTCATTGATGTGCGAAACTTCTCATAATATACTCATTGCCGTAAAGCAACGAGATAGAAAAAGTGTGTTCTTTTCTAAAATTTAATTTCAGGAATAAATAGTCAAAAATCAGCTTCCAATCCACATCATTCTGATTCCCACCTCGATTCAGCAGGCTCATTTTCTTCAATCATATATCAACAGTTGACGCATGGAAGTTGCTATATTGTAAAGAAATTTTCGTTTTAATTCAAATGTAAATAAACATATTTTGTTTTGTTTTAATTTAAAGTGTAAATTAACAATATTTTATTTCTATTAAGAAAAAGAATTTACGTATTATTTATAAATTTAGAAATTTGAAAACTTTTGTTTTCATTTGATACTATTTACTATATACTACTAAATGTGTGTGGGGGCAAAATTCTCATGCAAAAAACATGTAAAATGCAATATGCATTTGCTCGGTGTTTTGTTGTTTAAAAGATACCAAATATTTTGTTACGTTATGATCGTAAATTGCGTTACTAGATGAAAACAAAAGAAAAGTGAATTGGCAAAATGGACAAAAATGGAGTTGATGAATGGATGCTTAAAAATTGGGTGAAGACGGAGCGCTTTAATTAATAATTTTTAAAAAAATATTGGGAGCGATGCTGTATAATACGAAAAATGTTTTGTTAAAATATTGGAGGAAAGATTGTAAAGTACCGGTTGCATGAAAACTGTCATTTTTCAAACACATCTATATGGGTTGAAAAGGAAAATGGAAGGCTGGTATTTTTTGGCGTCACACTCCTGTTTCGTATTCGCAAAGCTTTTATTAAGCCATTTCTATGAAGCCAAGTACTCTAATATAATATGTAAGTATGCTATATTAGATAAGAATCACAACACAAGTAAGTTAATTAATTTTTCTAATTATCATTAAAAGTATCGATAAAAGTCATCCAAAACAATGTATAAGGGGTGTAATTTCCTCAGTTCTAATGAATGATTTTAAAACATGAGAAAAAAAATCTTAAGGATTTGATCCGTAAGCCTACTAAAAATGAAATGATGTGCTGTATCTGTAATCTTTTAAATAATAGTGTCAGTCACTTAATTTTACCTAATATATTTAAAATTATCTTATTTCTTACCAAAACAGTGTACATGCAAAACATCAGCCTCAAATTACTATAAAATGTGAGAAAAAACCTTTTCCATGTTTTGATATTAAATCGCCAAATACACGCTAAGTCATGAAAATGATGCCAACATGGCTCTGTATTCGCAATTTTTGAATAAATAATTTAGATCATTTAATTTTTAGTAAGTATAATTTAAATTACTGCATTGTCATCCAAAATGTATCTTTATATAAAATTCTCAGCTCAATTGAGTTTTAAATGTATTTTATTAATCTATTGAAAACTCAACAAGATAAATAATAAATAAAGAGAGAGTGAGCTAATAGTAGAACAATAAAAAATTCATATTTTTTGTTTCATGTATTTTATTTTGAAAATAAAATGAATAAGAAATATAGTTAAGTGGATACAGATTGATATACACAGCTTGATATTTTGTCTTGTGAACATTAATTTAAATTTACTTATTCTTATACTTTACTTATAAACAAAGCGTAATACTAAAGGATATTACTAAAAAGATCACATTTACACAAGACAAATTGAAAGTATTTTTCTACAGTTGTTTCGGTCCCTGTGAATGATCTTTAAACTATCATTTTCAGAGAAGCCCTTGTGGCATTTCACAAACATACAGCTTTTTTCATTTCCAGAGTCTGTAAAATGGGTTTTTTAAAAAAGTGCTGGACCGCGAAAGAAAACCCTTGTTGCACATTTCACAAACATAAGGTTTTTTCTTTGTATGAGTTCAGAAATGCATTTTAAATTACCCCTTTTGACAAAAACTCTGCATGTGCCATTTCACAAACATAAGGTTTCCTTTTGTATGAGTCCATAAATGGACTTTAAATGATTACTGGCAAAACCCTAAGGTAATAATTTCCATTGAAACACAAGGCTTTTCCCTTTGTATGAGTCCGCAGAAATGGATTTTTAAAATATCACTACCTAGGCCTTGTGGCACATTTCACAAACGTAAAAGCTTTTCTTTTGTATGAACTCTAAATGGTCTTTTAAATACTAGTTTGAGAAAAAACCCTTTGTTGCAGATTTCACAAACATAGTTTTCATTTTATATTCATGAATGGTCTTTAAATGCCATGGAAAACCCTTTGTTGCACACTTCACAGACACAAGGTTTCTTTGTATGAATGCGTAAATGTGATTTTTAGATTAGACTCATAAAAACTCTTGTTGCAATACTTTCTCACAAACATAAGGCTTTTCACTCTTATGAGTCCAGAATGCCTTTTTAAATTACACATTTGTGAAAAAACCCTTGTTGCACAATATTTCACAAACATAAAGCTTTTTATTATTCCCTGAACAGGCAAATGCCTTCGTGTCTTTGAGTGAAAGTTTTGTTTTTTGCTAGTTTCAAATGTGCAAGTTGTTTCCTATGAAGTGAAAAATATTTTTAAAATGTACAGTGAAAAATAACGTGTGCACCTTGTTCAAATATGAATTATATTAACACTTTCTGTAAAAAGAAAAAAAAAAAAAAATGTATTCAATATAATGTAAATGCAGGCAAAAATTTATTTTTTGTTATAATTTATAAAGTAAAGAAATTATTAGGCTTTTAAATGACATTGTTATTGAATCAATCAAAATCTAAAATATAAACCAAATATTAGCTTCACTTAAAAATATAAGTTCAAGTAAATACTTTTGCGTACATAATCAGGTTAACATAAGAAATATACATGAAACTGAAAGAATATAATGATAAAATTGAATACCTTTTTCGAGGAGGACTGTCAGGTTATGTCCCGTATTGGTACATAACCTTACGTGGCTTGGTGGTTTGAATTTTCATTATTCAGATTAAGAGCAAATGATAAAGGCTATTTGATTGTCAACATAATTTTAATATATAAAGCACCGTAAGAAAATATTTTAGAACTTACAAAAAATTTGTTTTCATTAATAGGCAACATCCTGTATTACTGGAACTGTAAACTCAACATGCAAACATTTGGCTTACAACTAACAATTAACTATCTCTGCCAATTTAAAATTTCTGAAAGCCCATATTATTTCCTTTTGCAGGAAATGGATCCTATATTTCCATCTCCAATATGAGTAAAACTGAGTGCAACAAGTTTTGAAGTGAAAATAATATTTTTTGCAGTAGAAGGATTATTAACAATATTTTCCAAATATTAGTAAAGATGTATTGTGAATTCATTGTTACTAGCATCTTGCAGATCATCTGAATTTAGTGAAAACTGTTGAAATGTATCTAATGTTATACAAAAGGACATATGTCAAGATTCACAACTTTTAAAAATATTAATCCCATAGTAGGAAACAATATGCTAGCATGCAACAAGTCAAAACATGGTGGCACAGTAATCACAATCTTTGAAGAATTAAGAAGAAAGTTACCAAGAGTTTTCATGCTAAATTAAACTTATTGAGCTTTTCTGGTCATGAATACTTTTTGATAGACGTACTTTTCTAAAAAATACTGTAAATAACAGTATCGGCGTTCTATTTTGGTAAAATTTTACAGGTAAAAATGAAATAGTATAGAAAGATACAGAGAATGCATTTAAAAATAACTCAAGTACTATAATTTGTGACACAGGTGTTATTGGAATGAAATGCAAGTCATTGAATCAGTTTATCATACTATTAATTTCTTTCTGCATTTTGTAGATGTACTGGAAATGTAATTGTTCTTGGAAAAAAAATCCCTCCTTCTATATTAGAACACATAGTTGACTCGCCCATTATTACTTGATCATGCAAGTCACAGTGTAAGTAAATCTAACTTTTAGGTTTTCTCTCAGCCTCCTAAAAAAATTTATGTATATATTCAATAAAAAGAAAACAGGTGTTAAATTCTCTAATACAAATTGGTGATCTTTAAAATAAAATTTTATATGTGAATAAGCACAAATTTTTTTTCAAAATTAAAAATGAATTCAATTGTAAGTAAAAAATTTAAATTGTCCCTATTTGTCCACCTCCTGAGTATAGAATACTACCAAATTTGACTGCTCATGGATTAGAATATTGCTACATTTGCTGGAGATTGTACCTTTCTTTTTCTGCAACTTTTCTCGTGCCTCGGATGTATGAATGTCAATTCAATTATTTTTGAAATTACATCCATTATGAGTGTAACTTATTTTCAAAGCTTCCTGGAAATTAGTCATTCTATTTTTGAACATTTTATCTACATAATCCTGTGTAAAAATTTTCTTTGCACAATATTATAAGTTCATTTTTGAATTCTTTTATTTTTCTCTGAAGTATGAAGAACATACACAAGGGCAAAAATCCTATTTTTAATAAATATATTTTTTCCTCACAGTATTGTGAGCCCTAAATATAGACTCACAGTTTATGACATATAAAATGTTCAAGAAGATATTTCTTTCTGCTAATAAATTGAAACTAAACTCCATTTAGATTGTTTAAGGACAAATGTTTCATAATCTTTTATGTTTCTTTTCTGTTTACTTTTTTGAAGCACTTAATACTTTTTCCCTATTTTGTTCCAATATGTTTCAAAGGATCTCTAATTTATTTCCACAATAGTTTTATTTATCATAACCTTTAGTTTCATCTTAGTATCTTATGTTAAATCACAAAGTACAAAACTTGAATACTTCCCAGTTCTTGGACCAATTAAATTTATTTACTTCTTATGCTTATGTAAAAAAAAATAATAAATCTTTTTTCAAACTCATACATATTGAAAAACAAAAAGATATCATGAGAACCCAACATTGTAATCTCATTAAATTTACTTAACACAGTCAATTGTCATGCAAATGATGAATTGGTACTTATGAATTATCACAACAGTCACGAGTTCATTAATAACTCACCAAGTTGGCAACCCGGATTTCCTATGTGTCCTACACACTGAATCGGTAACCAGGTGCTTCGCTTCATATAATGTCGTCAATAGGTAGCAATAATACGCAAGTACTACAAAATTAAACATACTGAAATGTTTATTCAAGAAATAAAAATAAAAGTAGCTTTTAAGATCCCTTAACTTAAAAAACAGAAAATGGTCTTAAAATTTCTGAATAATACTTAAAACATTATGAACACTTTAATAGTATGGTAATTCACAAGTTGATTTCAAGTTTAAATAAAAATACTTATTTTTGACCTTTTCATATATATAAACTCAATTAAGTATAATTTAATAGAAAAAAAGATATTTAATTTCCATAAATTAAATTTGTTATTGTTAGAATCATATGAATAAAAACAATCAATGTTTAGCCCTCATTTTTTTCATACAAAAAAAATTATTAAACAAAAAACAGTTGCTTATGAAGATGATTACAATATAATCTGCTTTTTTCAAATTTTAATGAAGCTGAGTTTAAAACAATGGGACATTGTTTATTTTTAACATATAATTTTATTTATTCAACACTAAAAAAAATTATCCTCAAAACATTAAAAATTTACTTCCTTAAACAATGGGCAACTTTCACATAGGAGAGGTTATGTATTTTTAAAAACATAGACAAAAGTACTCATGTATTAGGGTGAACTGAAAAATATTTTTCAAGATCTGTCTATGCAGAAAAGATTTAAACTGTAAGCTGTTGATCTTGGCAAGGGCGTTTGATTGAATCATCGACATACCAGTCCCAGGATACTCGTAAGCATAGATACGGGAAAGGATTAACATCAGCACATTTATTGCTTTTTCCCATCTTTTTGGGCTGGGGTATTCAGTGGTCAAGGTCAAGATCCCATGGCATGTACGAATTTAGCAAAGTACCGCAGACCAGCAGTGTAGGGAGACTAATGCAGCAATATATTGAGGGTCAAACATCCCTTGTTTGTGGGTGAGGAAGTTGAGAGGGTGCGTCTGTTCATTCTTGTCTCTAGACCATGGTTCAAATTACAAGATCACGGCCAATAATCCCATACAACTATATAGTGCAACATTAATCTACTCCTTTTCTTTAATACAACTTGCATGAGTGGGTTAAAAATTGCTTAATAGAGAAGAATTTGTTTTTTTTTCCCAAATTCTGACGATATATAGAGAAGGTTTTTTCAGCCATTTTGAATTGACATAAAATCTTCCCAGGTTCCTTGTCTTTGGAAGTTTTTCCAGTAAGCTGTGGGTAATATTAGAGAGGCGGTCAGGACTTTAGTATAGTGATAATTGGCCATAGAACGAACTGTATTTAGTCCAAATGTATTTTACCGAAAATATGCAACTCTGCACATATTTCAAAGTATCATTGATATATAGTTCAAATGATACATGCAAAACATATCCATTTTATTTGTTGTAGTAATATAAATAAAATCATTAAAGCCAATAAAGGAAAAGCTTTCCATGGAGATAACAGATTAAGAAATTATCATAGAGAGGACTGAAAATAGCATATGTGTATAATTTTAGGACTACAAGAAAGAAAATGTCCAAAGAAGAATTTCAAAAGAAATGCATGAAATTGAATTATAAATCATTACATAAAGTTTCCCCAAAGCAAAATGATCATGTTTTAAGTTTTTAAAGAAATTACTGCATTCACATTTCTGGCATTAGCTATTATTGTAAATTCATTATCATAAATAGGTTATAGTAATATATTCTTAAATGATTAGAATGTATCTGATAATTCTCAGTAACTGATTTCTACTTTAAATTTATTATTATGTGCATAATATAAGTATGTTCCTCATTACTATGCATGTTTTGATACTCTAATGTAATATTGAATTCCAGATTAAAACCCGGGATCTGTAATTGAGATTTTACATAGAAAGTAATTTTAGAATGGATAACTATAAAAAATATACCGTTATGAGTAAATTTAAGGTTAAGTTTTTTTGTCAATATAACGTAAAAAAATAAAATAAAAAAAACTAAAAGGAAAATAAAAAGTGAGTTTAAATTTGGTAAACTCAGTCCCTTAAATAGACTAAACATGGTTCAATCCTACTCACCTGTTTTAAATATTGAAACTGTGTTTTATAAAAGAAAAAACCCATTCTTTTTGCATTAGTTTTTTTCCCTGTTTCCCCCCCATTAACCCATCTGAAAAAAGGTTTCAACTAATTCCACTACTTTGTGACTCCCCCATAGTGATAAAATGTTTTTTTTTTGAATATATCATTTGAAAAAAAAATTTTTACCAAAGAGTCCAAAGTGTTTCATTCAAAATTTAAAGTTTATATAAAAAAAAATTGTAAATATACATTAAAAAAATTTAGTTTATTTTTCCCTTTTTTTTTTAAAAAGGAAATATTTAATTTTAGCCCCCAAACTTTTTGCTTTATAATTTATTTTTAAAAGATTCTACATGGGGTTCAAAAACTCCCCGGAAAATTTTTTAAAAGAACCTTTTTTTTAGTGACCATTATTAGTCAAAAAGCACTGAGTTAAGCATTTTTCAATTTTAACCAAAAAAAATTTTCCCCAATTAATTATACTTCCCAAAAAAACAGCAAAATTTAAAACCCCGGGGAAAATTTAATTGCAAAAACGAAAATAATGCGCACTTTTGATTTCCCCTCACACTGGGTTTCCCCTTTCGGAAGGGTCAGAGGAAAAAGGTTCTTTGTCATTGGTAGATGAGAAATGAGGGCATTATTTTTGGGGTTTGGTTTGGCAATATAGATTTTTTCTATGCCCATGGGGATTCATTGAAACATTTTTTGCCCCCCATTTGGGGATTGTTTTTCAGGCATTTTTTTTTTCTTCTGGTCTTGGGTATAAAATTTTTCCCCGAAAAAATAACAATTTGTTTTTTTATTTTTCATTCAAAATCAAAAATTTTTTAATGGATTTAATTTTGAAAAAAAATATTTTTTTAGTAAATAAGGAACTTTAATTTCAAAAAAAAAAAAAAAAGTTTTATAAACTTTTTCAATTCATTTTCTGTGGGTTAATAATACTTTGAAAAAAATTTCATGTTTTGAGTTTTTCCCCAAGTGAAAAAGTTTTTCAATAAAAAAAAAAAAAATTTTTTAAGTTTTTTTTTAATATGAAAAATGTATTTTAAAAAATTATTTGGGAATATTAATTTTTTTAAAGGTAAATGAATTTTGTTTTTTTTATCGGATTTAAATTTTTTAACAAGTGATATTTTTAAAATTTTGTTTTAATTTTTTATTTTTTAAAAATTATGATTTTTGTTTTTTAAATTTTGTGTGAAAAACCATTTATTCAATTTTTAAAAAAAAATTTTCTATCATCATTTCCCTTTTAAATTTTGAAAAATTTACTGCAAAAGTTTAAGGGTTTTAAAAATAAACCATAAAATAAAACTGCTTTTAAATTTTTTTTTTTTCTCTTAGTAAAATAATATAAATAAAGGTTATTGTGGCTATTAAAAAAAAGAAACACCCCAACCTTCAATCCCCATTCCCTATCTTTGTTCCAGTTTTATCGACAAAATTTTTTCCATAATTTTCAACCCTTTACAATTATTTTTTTGAGGTTTTTTTAACATGCTCACAATATTTTAAAAAATTTTCCCTTTAGGGTTTAAACCAAAAAATCCTGTTTGAAATACCACTTGAACCCTTTTTAACAGGGGGTTTGGAAAAAGTTTGTTTTATAAAGCAAAAATGTTGAGTCATTTAAAGAAATTCGGGTTCATTTTTGGGGAAAAATTTACTGATCGGTGTTGTGCCCAAACCTAAATTTTTTTCCTTCCCTAAAATATTTTCCCCAAAAAGGGTTACCGTTCCAAAAAACTAAAAAAATGACATTAAAAATTTTGCTTTTACAAAAAAAAAAAATTAGCCTTTAATTTATAATTTCCACAAAAAATTTTTGACGCATGCTATCTTATAAGAATTTTTACACAATTAATTTTTCACTTATTTTTGGTTTCAATTAAAAGATTTAAACACGAAAAAATAATACGTAGCAGAAAAAATTTTTAAAAGAATATTTAGAAAAAAAAATTTTTTTTTCCAACATTCCCATACGTAGAAAAAATATATGGTTAAAAAATCCCCAGTTTATTTTAAAATATCCAGAAATGGGCTTTAATTTTTAAGAAAATATATCTTTTAATTCTCGTGTGGTATCTTTTTTTAAAAAAAACCTTTCTTCCCTTTTATTTCCCTTATTTATAACAAGGCGTTGTAAATATAAAAGACTTAAATTTTTTTCAAACACCATAATATTATACGAAAATGTTTTTTTTAAAAAAATTTTTTTTTAAAAAATCTTTGAAATTTTAAAATAAAAAAACCGTAAAATTATAAAAACAATTAATTCCCAAAAAGCCTCCGTAACACAATTTGCCGAAAAAAAAGATCGAAATGCATGAGTGCGCATTATACTTTGGGGAAAAAATGTTACCTTAAAAATAAAAAAAAAGCTCCGAAAAAAAAATTAGTATTCTACTTATCGAAATACTGTTTATTTAAAAAGAAATAAAATTTCCCTTATAAAACTGTAAATCAGAAAATACTCTTTTTTTTTTTTCTAAATCTGGGAATATCTTAAAAATGATTTCAAAACATATAGACCAGGCTTCAACCGAATTTTTTTGTTCGGTTAAACTAAAAAAAAAATATATATATGTTTCTTTTCCTTTCCGTTCTGCCAAAAAAAAAGTTTTGGGGTTAGATCTGAACGAATAATTTTATTTTACGATTTTCTTTTTTTGTACTCAGATAAAATTCTAATAAAAAAAAAGGGGTTTTCTCAAAATTTGGAAGATAATTTTTCTTAAAAGTCACAAAACAATTTCATTCACAACTAATTAAATTTGATTTCTACAAGTTTTAAAACTGAAAACAGAAAGTACTGGGAAAAGGGGGGAGTACCGAGGGGTGGGGTTCCGTCAAAAGGGCCCCAACCTCAAGGGGCCCTTGCACCCTGACCCCAAAAACATTTAATATATAAATAAAAAAGTTACAACATAATGTAATCGGGCCAACTTAGAAAAAAAATAATTTTGAACTTGTTGGAATTCCAAAAACTTTCCTTTGAGGTTTTGGGGAATTTTACTTTTGAAAAGTTTTTATTACTTTTCAATTTTTTTTTTCTAATTGTTACTTGAAAAAAAACTTCCATGTGTGAAAAGTTTTTGCATCTAAAAAAACCTTTCCAAGTATTCCTTCTAGGTTATTTTAATTTTAATAACAATATGATTCATAATGCTTTTTTTCCTGTTTCAGTTTTTCCCGAATCTATTCGTGTCCCCCCCCCTCTGTTTTTTTTTTAAAGTGTTTTATTTTAAACTTTATATTAATATTGTATTTTTTTTTTGTTGATGCTTTTTTTTTATATCGTGCCCTTCATTTCGATGAAACTTTTATTCACTATTCACATTAAATCAAATATTGGGCAGCCCCTGGCAGACAAAAAAAAAAAGGGAAATTTTTGTTCACACAAAAAAAGAGAATATATCTGCCCGGGGCCTTTTTGCAGCGCACGCACAATAGCAGATGGGTTTTTTATCCTACTTATTGACAATTATCGCTATTTTTTGGACCCTTCACATAATATCTTTATAAATTATAGCCTATGTGTTCTCTGATTTATCAGCTATAAAAACAGTTTCATTAAAATCCATTCAGTTGCTTTTGGGGAAAAAAAACAAACATATTCACACATGCAAATTTTCGCATTTGTAATATTTATATCAATATTTATTCTAAAAAAACCCAATTACCAGTTAGTCTTATTTTAATAAGAAACTTTTTAAAAAATAAAATAATTATTAATTCCCATTTTTATTAACTCGCTTTCTTTCTATCAGGTGGAAATTTATTTGAAAATAACTTCCCCTGGGCCAATTGAAATTTGGGCCACATCTCGAAGCTGAAATTCCATTTTCCCAAAGCATGAAAACAGAAAAAAAATTCTAGTCGTGAACCCCAGCCCCAAAAAACTTATGTCTGTCCGGGGGAATTTTTTAATTGATTTAAAAAATTTCCGATAGCTGAAAACTGAACATAGCTCAAAGTGGATGACAAAGCATGAAAATGTGAAAAGGGGGGAGAGATGAAAAAGAAAAAAATGAAAACAAAAAATTTTGCTTTTTTTGGGCTTTTTTGTCCATTATAAAACGGGGACATTAAAAAAATTTTTTTTGATAAGTACTTGTTTGTAATTAACTTATTGCAGCACGGACAAAAAAATTGCATAAATGACAAAATAAACTTGTGAGAGATTAATGAAAAATCTTCGATTTAAAACCCTTTTGAAAGGTTTTGACATAGATTCAGTGGGGAAACGTAACTCGCATTTTGGGGGGCCCCAAAACGTTAATGACCCAAGTACGTATTTAAAACTTGGGGGCCCAAAAACTGACTTTGTAGGGGCCCCAATATTCTCTAGGCAGTGGATAGCCACTTCTGATTCCTTTCTTTCAATCAACTACTTGTCTTACCATCCCTTTTAAATTAATACATCGTAAATTAAATATTGTTAAATTACAGCTTTAATTTCTTCAAACGTATTCTTTACTGAATTTTTTTTAAAAATTCAATTTTTAGAAAAAAAAATTTAATAAGGCTCAATTTTTTTCAATATTCTTTTTTTCTTATTGGGGAAAAATAATCGATTTTTAAAACCCAGCATAACTGTTATTTGAAAAAATTAATAAAAACGCGAAAATTTAGGGTACAAAGTCTTCGTATACAAAAACTCAATATGGTTTCAAATATTGTACTTTTCCCCTTTAAAATAATACTTGGGAAAAAACCTTTTTGTGTCCCCCCTTTTTTTAGGGTTTTTTGTACCCGGCATAATTTTTTTTTTTGTAATTTCTGCATCGATATTTATATTCTTCTATGATTAATGTTTTTATTTTACAATTTATTTTATGAATCATGTCTTCTTATTCTATCTTCAATTTCCGAAATGAGACATTACGCAAGTATTCCCAGTATTAAAAAAATTGTGGTTCATTTGTCTGTTGTTTATTGTAAATTTTTTGATTTATCTTTTCTGAATCATCAATCATGAATCCTTTTTCTGAATCATCATGATTAAGTCAATATAAAAAATGTATTTTTAGACTTTTTTTCTCTTTTTTATAGATTAAAGATAAGTTAAATTATTTTTTATAAGTATATTCTTATTAAATTTTTATTGCTCATTGGTTCATAAATTTTACTCACTCTAAAATATACCCAATAATTTTTTCCGTATGGATTAGGTTATAATGGTAAACCGAAGAAATTTTAAAAACTTTATTAACTTATTTTTGGGTTTGACGTTAATATTTTGTTTTTCTTTCATATTTATCAAATATATCATGAGCAAAGTGAAACGAATGCCTACAGTAACAACGGAATTTTTCAGAAATAAAATTTCGTTTGTCCAGTACGGTCGCGTTTGCTATACGCTCCTACCATTTTCGCTTATCCCTTTAGGTCCAATAGAATTCAATCAGGCGTTCCTATGTTTTTGGGTGAAAGGATAGGGCGCCGGGTATTTTTCCTGTGCTGTTTTTACTTCACTTTTCCTGCCCAAAATTACTGATACCGGTTTTGGATTACGAAATGGAAAAAATTCCTGAACACCACCCCGGGCATGGAACTGACACCTCTGCCTCTGGGAAAACCTCAAGATCCTCCACACCCTGCATGACCAACTGCGAAAAAGGGTTTAAATGGTTAAGGGATATTTTCGTTCGGAACCAGTTTTAAAAACAATAAATGTAAATTTTTCATGATATTTAAGTCACTTAATTAGAATACATGTATAAAATGGTTTTTTAAAGGGCATTATATGAAAAAAAAATTATTTAAATACAATATTTTGGAAAAAAATTACTTAAACCTTTTTCAAATTTTCCTTTTGTAAAAATGTTAAGTTTTTATTTTTCCTGTAAAAAAACCTCTGTACAGAGGCTCCCATGATTTTTTTAAAAATTTAAATTATTTTCGAGAAACCATTTGAAATAATTATCGGCGTATTTTCTTAAAATTTCTCCATCCTGTTTTCGTAAAACATGGATAAACCGACTTCTAAATTATGCATTTCAAAAATTCTAGTTGAGCCTCTGTACAGAGGTCTGAG
Source organism: Trichonephila inaurata madagascariensis (assembly GCA_019973955.1). Taxonomy (NCBI): domain Eukaryota; kingdom Metazoa; phylum Arthropoda; class Arachnida; order Araneae; family Nephilidae; genus Trichonephila; species Trichonephila inaurata. The sequence goes on along the minus strand of BMAV01021234.1, from coordinate 52,221 downwards.
CTGAATACAGGCAAAATATTATTATAATAGAAGCATTTTTCACAAAAGGAGAATATTTTGAAAATGTGTCATTCTATGTTCTTTTTTTGTCAAAATGTACTTAAATAATTTTTTATTGTAATACTATTTTTAACCCAATTTTATATACATTTTCTAATCTAAGTGATGCTAAATATCATAAATATTATCCATTTACACGCTTTTGCAAAATCACGGTTCTGAACGTAGTCGGATATCTTAATGCTGAGCTACGGAAAATCTCCATTATGCATAGTAACGTCTCGCACACCATCGACTCAATTGCCCCATACGCTCCTGATGATGACCCGGAACTTGCCGATCTGTACAGCCGTCAAGCCTACCTGGACCAGAGAAGACTGCAAGCGGTGAGTGAATTTAATACTCTTCCTCGCTTTAACCCCCCTGGTTGTCAAATACATTCTACCCTGTAAATTCTCCCACTAAACGTGTTAACGATGATTTCCCGGAATTACCTAAAAAAGCTAGTTTTAAACGGAAGGAAAGCGAAGATGGTTTTATCTCGCCTACTTCAAAACAAACCGTTAAAAGGCAACAGATCGAATTTAAAAATTTTGACTTAGAAACTATAATAATAGATTCAGTAAACTTAACGAAAACGATAAGGATATAGCAGGACATTCTCAAAACGCAGTTAATGATAATCAGCACTCTCCCACCTCCGGTATTCTTAAAAATTGAAAAACATTATATGGAACAACTACAAACACTAACAGAAATTATCACTACCCTCCGTAGCAAAAAAACCGGAGAACTTATTAAACTCTACACCGACACATTTGAAGATTACAGACTATTAAATGATGCAGTGGAAAAACTTAAACATCAATTTTTCGTTATTAAACCTAAACACGAAAGGCCGATTAAAGTAGTAGTAAAAGGACTCCCCACGAACACAGAAACCCAACAAATACATGAAAACCTGATTAAACTCGGATACACAGTCGAAAAAGTTCATCAATTAGTAGACCGAATTACAAAACAAAATTTACCTGTCTTTCTCATTACCTTACCCCGTAACTTAACTAATTTAAATATTTTTCACCTAACACGACTCTGCTACCTTACGGTAAGAGTTGAAGGATACGATGGCAGAGGGGTGACCCAATGCTACTCATGCAATAAATTTCACCATACTGCTGAGAACTGTCACTTCACTCCCCGCTGTCTGAAATGTGGCGAGGCACATCAAACGCGAGACTGTGCCATTAAAAGGCTCGATAAAACTTACTGCATCAATTGCCATGTGTACGGACACATGGCAAACTATTCAAAATGTCCCCTCTACCCTAAGCCCCGCAAAGGAACAAACACCACTCAAAACAATTACTCCACAGCCGTAGACAATCTAATTCGCCCCAACACTTCTTACGCTCAGGCTGCTGGCATTAAAACAACTTAATTCTTAGGAAGATTGAATAGATTTAAAAAATTTATAATCTGCTACTTCCTTAATATTGTCTGTCATTTTTTGGATTGCTTCATCGGATTCCGTAATCCGGAATGTGGAGTGACTCAGCTTGAGTTTCCTTCAGATAACCAAAAATGCGGCTGAAAAAGAAATTGGTTGACTTACGAAAGTCCAGATAAAAAAGGAAATAAATAAACAAAACCTCTTAGAGGTGTAGCAAAATAAATTAATTCACTGTATAAAATACAGCGAAAACTCAAGATTTCTGATGTACAACAATCTCTAGATTTCTAAACACATGTCACCTCTCCTCGACCTTTCGCCGATACATCAGGGATGTCACATAAAAAAACCCCGCTATGACATAGTAACGGATAAACAAAGAACTCAAAAAAGCGGAGCCAGAGGTCGTTAAGAAAAGGAAAAATTTTCTAGGAGAGGAATGGGAAAAGCAAATGGGGGATGACATTCACCAGGGTTATACACAGTCATGTCATTCACTCGCCAATATAAGCGCTTCTTTGGAATACGATTGCTAACGTTTCATTTTCTCGGTGGGTGATTATACCTCGGGGGTGAGAGTTATATCGTTGGGTGGATGACTTGAGTACGCAGCTCTTTCGAGCTACAGCCTCATATCAGTAGGTATTTGAGTGACTTTATTCCATTGACTGTTGCCCTTTGTTAAAATTAAATGCTTTTAAGATATAATAAAAATACTGGTGATTTAAATAAAATAAAAAATTTAAAATAATAAAATGTATTAAGTACAAGAAAAATAGCTTCAAAGACGGCGTAAAGCACCGAAAATGAAGGCAGAATTTCGATCTTTGGGTGGTCGGGGCGAGGCCGACCAATGGGAATGTGCAGCTAAGATCTCAATCATTTAGTTGAAAAGGAAATCAGAAAACAGCTTTTTTAAAAGCTATTAAAAACATAAGAACATGTGAAAAAAATAAAAAAACATTAAAATAAATAAAAGATCTATTGGAATAATTTCCGAGGAAAATTGAAGAGGGTTAATAACTAAATTTGAAAAATGAGCTCCTGGGAATCGAAGTCAGTGCTACGCAATGGGAACGTGCTACTCTGACCATTAGACCACGGGGGACTCGTGGAAAAGAGGTGAAAGAAACAATTAAGATGGAAGATATGAATAATTGGAAATAAGAATAAATAATTTACATGAAGAGGGGATCTGAAAGAAAATTTCTAGGTCTGTTGAAATTGGGATCAGAGATATATTTTTTAATATCCAAGATCGATAGCTACTAGAATTGTCAATATTATGAAAAAAGTTAGTTGCAATCCTTTTAATAAACTGCCTTATTGACAGCATTTTACTTGAGGCTCTGAAGTCATAGAGTTCCTCATGAGCAAGTGAGCATTTAAGATTTGATGGAGAATGATGCTTTGAGATGCTTCAATCTGATTAATATGAGATCTAGCTGCATGTGCCCAGATTGGAGCAGCATAAGTTAAAATTGGTTTGAGGATCAGATTGTAGATAAGCAGTTTATTTTCTCTGCTCAAAGCACAGTTTCCAGCAATTAAGGGGTAATGTGAGAGTTATATTAACGTCACTCTAAAAGCTGCACAAAGAACTATTGGTGACGGACCTATTAAATTTGAACCATGGTCAAGTGACCAGGACGACATCTGAGCTATCACTTCTCTCCAAAAGCGGATTAAGCTAGTTCGATTAAGCTAGCGATAAAAGGTTTGGGGCCCATGGGCTAAACGAGTTGAAAAACTAAAATAGTGAACAGATTCGCTTTTAAATTATCAAAATAAAAAGTATAGCTAATAACAAAACACAATGGCTAAAGAAAAACTTCAAAAAAATTAAAAGCCTAACAAAGAGCTTGCAATTTAGCAATATGTTTATTACGTTTTGATTTTTTTTCTTTTTTTGGCAAATTCATCAATTATTTTTGTCATTCATGCTTTGTCTAAATTATCTTGCTTTATGTATATAATATGACATTGTTCAATTTGTCTTCTTACATAAGTTTTAACGCGCTTTAAAACTGAAAACGATCTCTCACCTGATGCATTTGATACTGTTAAGGTATCCGACTACGTTCGGAACCGTGATTTTGCAAAAGCGAATAAATGGATAATTTTCATGATATTTAGTGTAACTTAGATTAGAATACATGTATACAATTGTTTTAAGGATATTTTGACAAAAAAAAATTATTTAAATACAATATTTTGGCAAAAAATTAACTTAGAATAATTTTTTTTCAAAATGTTCTCTTTTTGTGAAAAATGCTTCTATTATAATAATATTGTTACGAATTTTCTGTAAATAGTGTAAATAATTTGTATTTGAGTGTTTTTGCATTTTATATTATTTGTTATGTTTATTTCATTTAAAAATTGTACCATTCACAAAAATTTTCCCCTTTTTACTTAAAATGGCGATCCAATGAGAACGCCGAAATCTTGGCGGTAGGAAGTTGGCGAAAGTTGGAATATTTTTGGGGGCAATTTGGCGCTTTGCGCCTGTTGGCGTCATTGGCGAATGTTGACGAGTTGGGAAACCCCCAAAATCTTCAAAAAGTAGTAGATCTCTCCAATAGTGTCACGTTCAATGACACGAGCTTTATATTTCAATTTTTCTGTCACGCCTAAAAAAGATCCGCCGGCGGCAATAGTCTGGATAAACCAGCGGTAGTGAGGATTGTTTTGAGGGGTGAACCGGCTTTTGGGAATAATATTTCTTTGTTTTTTTAAAAACGCTGATCATTGTGTTTGATTTTGTTGAAGGTGTGAAACCTTCGGATATTTACTCTGGGGAAATTGCTGCTGAATCCTGCATTTAAAGGTTGGTTTTTTGATAATAAATTCACGTCGCTCTTGAACAATTGTTTATTTTTTTCCCATTGCACCAAAAAATCCACGAACCCCCCATCTCCAACGTTTGGTCCGGGGGGTGGGGTTTTATCCAAAACAAGTGATGGGTGAGCAACTGAAGGCTCTGTTGGAAGGCATCAGTCCTTGCTTTTTGAAAAAGTTGAGAAAAAGAAAAGCTGAAATATTCTAGAAAAAAAAAGAGGGGTTGAGGAAAAGATTGAAGAAAGGGGGCTGGAAATTTTAGCCCTTTTTTCCAAAAAGTAGAAATCTTGAAAAAAAGCTTCTAGCTTGCGTGATTTCAGAACGAAACAAGTTTGCCCCTGCTGTCCAGTACCGCCTGCCTCACCCCAGTTGTGACTGCGTATGATGGAAAAACCCTGGGGAAAGGTGTCAAGATTCAATTTGGTATAATTTCAAACAATCGATGGACTGAAGAGGAAACATGTCACTGTAGCATCCCCTTAGAGGGAACTGCGAAGTTTTCGAAATCTTACCACACAGAACTGCTGAATTTGAACTCTCTTTATAATACTCTGGATCTTCGGTTCGGGCCCGAAATTCTCCCAAAAACTATGCCCGCCTCGTGAAAAAAAGCCGAAACCAGAAGAAAATTTGCAGGGTATGTCTTTTTAAATGCAAAAGGGTCCCAACTTTGCCTTTTTTAGATTTCTCAGCAAATGTGCGAGAAATAATTTCTCTCGAATATTTCTTTTACGGGCTAAAAAGGGTGAAGAAATTCAGATGGCTGTAAAAATGGCAGATTCAAGATCTTAAATCTGCCCGTTAATCCCTGAAATTTGAGTCCCCACTCAACTATTTTTCATAACCGCCATTTTATCCGGGGCTGAGTGCTGCAGATGCACCTTGGAATCTCCAGGGGAAAAAAAAAAGAAAAAAAGAGGAAATTCAAGATTTGGGAGCTCAACGTCAAAAAACCGGGGGGAAAGTAGCATCACGTCAGGGACGGGGTAACCGGGCGAAAACAGCCAAAAGGAAATCCCCCCAAAAATTGCTGGGGGGGGCGGGGACAGAGCACCTAAAAAAAACTGCCCTCAGTAAATCAGGAACATCCCACCTAAATGTAATCGAGTCTAAGGAAGTGTGTGGAAACCTGGATCGCGAGTGGAACGGAGATGTCCCTCAAAGACCCGGAAAACGAAAATAGCTAAGAATCAAAAAAATCGGGCGTAATAGTAAATAGTCCCCAAGTTGCCCTAACATCAATTTGGGCCCGTGGGTGATGACGCCTCCCAAAAATGAACTGGCTGATCCTAAAGGTAAAACAATTTTAGAATTCAAAAGAGTCGTCTGACGAAAAGCCCCGCTGGCAAGACATGCCCCTTACCAAAACAATGAAGGTTACTGGGCTCTTTGGGACCCCTCCATCTCAGAAATTGTTTTATATCGAAAAAGGGGTCGGACGACGGAAAATATTCAGGTGGTAATTGCACTCCCCAAAAACAAAAAAGGGTTTTAACGGGCCTTAAGGGAAATCCAGGCAGTCTAACTGGAGGTCATTTTGGTGTTTTGAAACCACAAAAAATTCGTGGCCTTCTAATGGAAAAATGTGCGGAGTGACGTGGAAAAGTGTTGTCGCACATGTGATCCCTGTGCTGCACGCAAAGGTCCCAGAAAACGCACTAGAGGAAGACTGCAGCTGTATAATGTGGGAGCACCTTTCGAACGAATAGACATACTATGACAATATTGACATACTATGCCCACTTCCGAGATCATCATATGATAACAACAACATCTTGGTTGTCATGGACTACTTCACTAAGTTGCCTGAAGCCTATCCTATTTCCGACCAAGAGGCCTCGACTGTGGCAGAGGCTCTAGTTCAACACTAGATCTCAAGATTCGGAGTCCCTCTACAACTGCACTCCGATCAAGAGAGAAACTTCGATTCTGCAGTTTGCAAGAGACTGTGTGAAATACTCGCCATCGACAAAACCAGGACAACAGCTTTGCATCCTCAGTCTGACGACATGGTAGAGAGGTTCAATCAGTCCCATTCTGAACAGCCTCTCTCTCCTGGTATCCAGTGATCAACAGGACTGGGACAAGAAATTGCCCTTTTTCCTGCTTACCTACAGGATTGCCGTTCTCGAGACCACCGGCTATTTCCCATCCCAGATGCTCTTCGTCTGCCTGCAGATCTTCTGTTCAGCCGACCACCAGATGCTCCCTTGGTGCCTGAGGAGTATGTCGAGAAACTCCAGGCACGGATGGAGGAAATGCATAATCTGGCTAGGGAAAGAATCGGCGTGGCTTCCGAGAAGATGAAGACCCGATACGACGTAAGAGCAACCGGACACGACTTCTACGAAGGTGACAAAGTGTTGTTATGGAATCCGAAACGTCGCAAGGGAGTCTCTCCAAATCTGCAAACAAACTGGGAAGGTCTGAACAACTGAATGACGTTGTGGTTTCGGATACAGAAATCACCACACTCAAAACCGAAGGTAATACATTATAATAGGCTAGCCCCTTATCTTGGCCAAGATGAGTAAGATCCTTAAGTTCAGACCATGGTCATTAATTATTTTTTTAATTAATGTATATTTTCGTTTCTAATTCCTTAGTTTTATTTTTAATACTGGAATTTATGTTTACATTTCTTCATGTGCTTTGAATTTATTTGTATTGTATATACTGGGAAAACATTTGTTACTTCATATGTGATTATTATGTGAGTAATTTGCCTGTAAATAGATACCCTTACTCAAGGATTGTATGCCCGGGGCGTGCAGTCTTTGGAGGAAGGGCAGTGTTTTGTGTAAATAGTGTAAAAATTTGTATTTGACTTTGTTTAATGCATTTATATTACTCTATTTCATGTTTATTTCATGTAAAAATTGTACCATTCACAAGCAATACCGCCCCTTACGTTATAATGGCGATCCAATGAGAACTTAGCGAAATCTTGGCGGTAAAGCCAAGTTGGCGATCCTGTTGGCGTCATTGGTGACCATGTTGGCGAGTTCGGAACCCTCGGGAATCTTCTAGAAAGTAGTAGATCTCTCTACTAGTGTCACGTTCAATGACACGAGCTGTTATATTTCTGGAAGTTTCTGTCGCACCTATAAAAAGATGCTCGCCGGTACAGCGAGGAATCTGGATTAAACCAGCGAGTAGTGAGGATTGTTTTGACTAGTGATTAGCCCGGCTTTGCTTGTGAATAATCTTTACTTCCGAGTATTTTTAAACGCTGATTATTGTGTTTGATTACTGTTGAAGGTGTGAAGACCTTCGGATGTTTACTCTGTGAATATTGCTGCTGAATCCTGCATTTAAAGGATTGGATTTTTGATAATAAATTCACGTCGCTCTTGAAGAACTGTTTAATTTCTTTCTGATTTCTCTGTATAAAATCTATGAACCCTCGGATCTACGTAACAATATTATTCCTGTATATGGCTCAGGCCTCTCTACAGAGTCTCAACTAGAATTTTTGAAATATATAACTTAGAAGTGGGATTATCCATATTTTACGACAGCAAAGGGGAGCAATTTTAAGAGAAAAACGCCGATAATTATTTCATTTGGTTGTAACTCTGAAAATAATGTGAACTTTTCAAAAATCATAGTTGAGCCTCTGTAAAGAGGTCTGAGCTATATACAGGGAAAATATTATTATAATGGAAGCATTTTTTACAAAAGGAGAAGATTTTGAAAAAAGATTATTCTAAGTTAATTTTTTGGCAAAATATTGTATTTAAATAATTTTTTTTGTCAAAATATCCTTATAAAACAATATTATACATGTAGTCTTTTAAGTGATACTAAATATCATGAAAATTATCCATTTATGCGCTTTTTTAAAATCACGGTTCCGAACGTAGTCGGATACCTTAAAACAATTTTCTCATAAGTATCTCGCTTTAGGGAAAGTCCAGGCCATTTTTCTCTTGCAACTCGATACATTTTAAGTGGAGTTTCATTGTATATTTGTTTTTTTTTAAAAATAGTAAAATTTTATCTAACTTATCGTCAGAATTAAAAGATTCAATATCGTTTTTTTAAATATCCTTTAGTTTTTATATAGCTTTCTTCTAAATTTTTGGTAATAATCTATATCTCGTCAAAAAATAAAGTAAAGTTTTCTATAAGAGTTTCATGTATCTCAACTCTCTCTTCGTGATAGTTCTCTTATCGAGTATGACATATAATGAATTCATGATGAAATTTTTACTTCATTCAAAAATTCACGACTTTGGTAGGGTTTTCATTGTGTCTTTGTTTTGTTTAGATAATAGATAGACTTATCCAATTCACTGTCAAAATTAAAAGATTCCTTATCATCTTTATAAATGTCTTTTAGTTTTTATGTAGCTTTCTTCTTATTTTGAAGTTATAATCTCTCTTCAAAAAACACAGCGAAGTGCTCGATAACAGTTTCATTTATCTTAATTATTTAGGATAGCTCTTCTTGTCCTGTCGTAAATGTCATACAATTAATTCACTGCGAAATTTTCCCTTCATTCAAAAATTCACAATCGACCTTTATTTTCACCTAAAATAATTTTTCTCTTTTGCTGTCTATGAGCTTGACCACCTTCCTCTTCAATCAAGAGCCCTGATAAATTGGTTGCTTCTTGTTCCACTTTTTTAAATTCATTTCTGAAATTCTGGATATAATTTTCCAGAGATTTTAGTAGGCTGTAACTTTTTTTTAATAATTCACATTCAAGTAATTGCAATGAATTAATAGTAGCATTTTTTCTTTGTAGTATGGTATTCAAAATCGGGATCATTAGGGAAGTTTCATATTTGTGCATGTGTTTCAAAAGGGCAGTGTCCTCCAGAGTTGTAGTCTTTTTCCTCTGCATTCGCTTCATTGATTTCAGCAAGTTCCTTTACATAGTGCTATTTAGGATTAAATTCAACTAGCTTGGAAATTTTGCTTTGAACTGGGCACATATTTTATCAAATAACCCTTTTGTTTCATTTACCTTTACGAATAAAATACGCTGATGGAAATAAAAATTTCAACCCAAAGAAGGTGTGTTAGATGAACAAAATTTGGTAGGCGTGTTTATACATCTGAATGAGATGACTTTAATTCAAATTTTGCGTTAAGCGCATAAGTGAACGCTAGCTGCTCCACTTTGAACATGCGAATCAGGTGCACTTTAAATACGCACTATAAAGTCAGTATGAGTTATTTATATATATCGTCGAGTTTTGACGTAGTGTGTTGATGTTAGTCCTGAATACTTTTAAGAAGACGAAGAAACCAATATCAACAGCTCGCTGAGTTTCAACGAGGAAGTATGATAGAGCTGAAAATAAAAGTGAATTTCCTTCCCACGATATTCTAAGAAGACTTGGGAGGAATGTATCCACTGTGCATTATTTTTGGCTACAGTGGTCTCGGGAACGCACACCCTCAAGAAAACTATGATCCAACCAATCAAGGGTCACACTGACAAAGACTGCGGCTGCGGAACATCATAGTGCATCATACAGCAGAGATAAGTTTTTTTCCGCACCAGAGTGACACAGCGACTGCAAAAAATATATCGTTTGAGAAATAGGTCCCAGCCAGACGCCCTGTAGCATTCATACCGTTAGCTCCAAATCACTGACATCTGTGACTTCACGACAGAGATCATTGGAGTACGGATTGGTGATATGTTGTGTTCTCCGATCAAAGCTGTTTCTGTCTTGGTGCCAGTGATACAGTGGTGGAATGGAGAATATTAGGGATCCTCCGAAAAGTCAGATTTTGGGTCCCAAGCCGTATTTGGAATCAGTCAAGCTATGTGGCTCCTAGAACTCTACCCCCTACCGCGATGTGGGGGCTTATGTTGTGCCACTGCAGTGATGGCTGAATATTGATTAGAAAATGTCCAGGTCAGCGCTTGCAAACAATCTTTCTATGGCCTAGATACACTAGATCTGCACTTAGCAACAGTCTGGCAATTCAAACTGTTGCACTGCTATTTATAAAAATTATTCAAGGGTTGTTTTCCAATAACATAACGTGCTCCCTCATACCCTGTTGTAACCCAACATACTCTATAAGGTGTCAACGGTTTACGTCGACCTCCTAGATCACCAGGTCTTCCTCCAATCGAGCACGAATGGTACATTATTGGATGGTAACAACAGTTTCAACTATAACCAGAATTAAAAACCTTATATTGACCGACCTAGAGTAACAGGCATGCAATTCCACCCCGCAAGCCTTTGGTAATTCTATAACACATTGTATGCACGTTTGCATGCTTGCATTTAAAATTCTGACGGCTACACCAGTTTTTAATGTACCATCATTTCACATTTAATATAGCTTTTCTCCGCTTGCATTAATTAACCTGTGGTTTTGAAACTTTAATTAATTAAATATGTTACATATACATATGCATTGTCGAAGTTACATTAGTCGACAGTAATTTTTTCTTGGTGTTGGGATGTTTTTTCCTTCAGTTTAAAATGTATCCGAAACATTGCCAATTTATTCATTGGGCGCTTAGGGTGGGTGCCCAGATGTGAGGAAGGGCTCGGATAAGCCGAACTTAACCAGATTTTCCGGTTATAAATTCCGATCTGCTATTGCCAAGGAGGCCCGTAGATCTACACCGAGGGCTCGAAATGAACTTAAATCTGCAATGATCCGAGAGTAACTAAGCACGGCTGATTGAACTTGTTTGCCTAGAATAATATTCGTTTTTCAAAAAAAACAAAAAACGCATGCGAAAATTTTATAGATTGCGACAATACAAATGTACGAAAGAAAGATGGCTAACACGGATACACGATTCGAATCCGGGAAATCATAGGGGTTGCAAAACCGATTCAAGACCTTTTGTAGCACGTTGAATTTTACCTGGAACCCATCAAGCTTGCGGCCTTCCACTTAATCCACCTCTGGGGGAGGTGTGAATGTGTTCTTCGTTACGCCAGTGCACAATATCACACAAATACCATATCACATTCGATTCTTTAATTTAATATCAAGTAACTGAAATAGCGTTAAGTTTTATGAATAGGGTACAAAAATGAGAAAAACTGATAAAAGAGAGTTAGTATACTTATATTTGAAAAATCACATATATTTCTCTTAATTTGTAAAAGTTGAAAATTTGCTGATATTTATTACAATTAAAATAAAATAGTATAACTTTCACACTAGTCAAAGAAAGTTTATGAAATTTGAAATTCCTCTTTCATTTTTGTTTTGTTTCATGTAATAATTAGTACTTGATGAATTTCACATGATGAACTTTTGATAAAATCAAGATTTGAGTCTAGACTACCTTATAGTCAGAATACTTTTCTGAATATAATACCCTTTTAAAAAATAAAAGCTATAAAAATATTTTTAATATAAAATAGAAATTAATGCGCTAATTAAGTAGAATTATTCCTCATAATGCAGATTTTTATACCTACGATTACATTACAGAAACTTATCATGAAGTGTCGCTTTCTAAATATAAAAGAAAGTTGGAAAATGTAAATGACTAATTTTAAGGCATTAGATAATTGAGTATTACGAAAAAAATAGATTTCGTTTGAATGAATGGCCTGATTTGAAAGTACCAAATTATGTTAAAATTTAATTGCAGGACTTTTTACAAAATATTTTATTTTATATTTGTTTTTGAAGTGATAACTTCTATTGGCACGTTTTGTTGAACATCACGCCCGGGTATGTAACGCTCCTTCAGCTTTTTTCGTCTCGAGTCAGAAATCCTGCTCGTACAAGGTCGTCCGCGACATACACACCGCTTAAAAGAAAAGGAGGGACGTTTCTCCTCCTTACCACCGCGAAACGCGGTAGTTTGTTCCCCTATCAATACGCCTAATTTAACTAAGAAATTAGACATATGCAATGCTTTTTATTTTAATTTTTATGTTTGCACTAGAATTGATATTTGGATTTTGGAAATCTAGTGATCTGATCACAAACCGTAGGCTTCCAATCGCAACACGGTTTTGAGTTTAGATTTCATTGAAGATTCTTCATATCAGATATGTGAAGTAAATTCGTAGATATATACGAGCTCTGGTATCATCTTTGTTACTAAACTGCAGTTCAGAATTACGAGATTCATCACCTACCAAATAAAAAATCTATATTTGGGAGTGATTTTGAACCAGTCGTTTAATTCTTATGGTAATATCATCTTTAATAAATACGTATTGCATGCAGAAAACGATATTTCAAAGAATAAGATTTTGAAAATTGCTCCTATTGAATAAATGCTATGGTAAGCTAAGGCTTCAACCTGTTATTATGTTCATGTTTTACAAATTAATACAGAGCATATCATACAGAAGTTATCAGCAGTTCCAATCCTAGCAGGTGTGTAGCGCGTGCACCCCACGCGGGTGGCCAAGCCAAAAGGCGGCCGCAGGCCGTATAAAGACTATCAATTAAACAAAGTTTTTTACGAATTTCTCAAAATAATACTTATGATAAATCGAACAAATATGCTGAATTTTGAATAGTTATTGAAAAATCAAGTTCCGATAACACAACATAGTTTAAGAAAAATAGAATGTTAGTGCATAGTGTGTTGAACGATTGTCCTTAATGTCTACTCTTTACCAATATCCTTCACCTAATAGCAAAATTCGTGTTGAAGCCGACAATACCGCATTAAAAAAGGTTTTTTTTTAAATCGATAACTTCTATTGGCGCGATTTGCTGGAGAGTGAACTTAAATGAACGTCACGCTCGGGAATGTAACGCGCATTCGGCTTTTTTCGCCTGTATTTGGAAAACTTGTTCCGACAAGATTGTCCACCCCTAAAAAGAAATCACATGACTAAAAGAGGGACCCTGATTTTTTTAGTACTCAGTCTTCCTTCTTGTATGCTTATTTAATTAATTCATCTTCCCACGTGTATTTATTATTAAAGATATATCAGTAGGAATAACTATAAAGAAAGATACGATATTTATTTTTTTTGTATAACTTTATTCTTGTGTCATTACTGAATTTCTTTCTTTTTAGTTTTGAGAGCACGATATAATAAATTGATGCATTTATGCCAACATCCCTAATTATGTATAAATTTAAGATATTTTGTTTTATGTAGAAAATTAGTGTTTAAAGGAAAATTAGTGTTTTTTATTCTGACTTAAAAATATTATTAATTACTTAACCAAAAACTGCACAATTTACACTAATGATCTTATTGTTGTGTGCTCTACTTCATCTAATAAATTTTGGCAACCATTTTTCGGGGGACACAACACAAAAAACCCTGGGAAAATTTTAAAAAAATAAATAAATGATATTTAAAGGGATTATAAATTTAAATTACATAGGGGGTTAATGCGTTCACAATATAAAATTCGAAGAAAATATCTTAAAGTTGATAGCCAAACCCTTTACGCACAAACGTTCTAATTACGAAATGGGGAATTCTTGCATTCGTTTAATTCATCTTCGTAAAAAAACACCCTGTTTTCCCTTTTTTAAAAAAAAATTTTCGAAAAGTTTAAATAATTATTCAAAATAGAAAAAAAAGAAATTTTAAGGCGATGGATAATCGAAAAATGGTCCTATAAAGATTTTTTGCAAAATTAAATTTTTTTGGGGGGATTTCCCCTCTTCCCACCAAATGGGGGAGGGGAAACTAAATGGTGTTCCTTCCCCATGCTTCCACTAAATGAGGCTCCTTCCCCACCACTTTTGGAAAATGAATGGGGGGATTTTTTCATTGAATCTTTGGGTTGGTCGTATCGGGAAATGTGTGCAGCGAAAGGGCAGAAAATGAACAACTAATTCAATGGTTCTATTTATATTTCGCCCAATCAAAACGTAAAAATTTTATCGAACTCCTTCCAAAAAATTTAGTTGTCACACGAAGACGGATCGTTCTTCTGAACAAATTGCCTATTATTTTAATGGGGGTTTTAATGTAGATTTTTCAAAAAAAAATCAAAACCTTTTAGATTTTTTAAAAACAAATCAAAAATTTTTGTGATTTTTTTATCAAAAAATTTAATTTTAAATTTTGTCAAAAGATCCAAATAAAAACACAAAAAGTACGGAACAATACTTGAAGGGATTTTAATATTTAAATAATTTTTTAAAATTAAGGTATTTTTGTAAATTTAAAATATTAGGGAAATTTAAATTCCGACCAGGAGGCAACCCCCCCAATAGATTACCAGCAAATATACGCCCCCCCCCGAACTGTGGGTTTTGCGGGAGAAAAAAGCGACAGGAAGCGACAGAGACGTCTGGGGGACAGGCTCCGTCTTACGAACGGGGTGTCACTTTTTTTCGGTCAACGTGGGTGTCGCGGGCTTAGCGACGATTGGTATGCTCCGTGAAAAAACTCATAAAGTTGTAATAAAGTTTTTAAATTGGAAATAATCTAATGTTTCATTAAACCATAATTTACTTATCTGCTTATTTCTTTGAATATAAAGACCCGGAACTTTGGGGGCTTACCCTAGACAACAAAAAAAAAAGCTACTTGTATCGATAAAATACCCCCTACATTCATAACCTATTTCAGCTACCATAAACCTATTTTTTTCCCTTTGAATACAATTAATTCACAAAAAATGTATATTTAGCAAAAAAAATTAATTTATGAGGGACAGGCATATGATTAAATAATTTTTTTATAACAATACTTAAAATAATATCCCCCTTTTTTATTATTCACCCAACTAATCACTAAAATAACATTACAAAATTTGAAGTTATCACTTCTATCGTGTAAGTCATAAGCACACACACACTCTTTTTTTTTTTTTTTTTTTTTTTTTTTGCAAGCTTTTATTTAACTTGCAATGCAAATTGTTCGGGTGGAATTTTGCAACTCAATTTTGAAACTGAAGTCTTAACCGATTGAGCTATAATTTTGTATACACTTTTAGTTTGGATGACAATGCATTTTTTGACCTTTTTATATTCCGATATCCAATTAGTTAAAAGATATTAATAAATAAATTGTTCGGTGGAATCTTGCAACCAATTTTGAAGTGGTGTCTTCAACCATTGAACTGAAATTTTGTATCCCGTTTAGTTTAAAGCAATGCATTTTTTGACCTTTTTATATTCCGATTCGCAATTAGTTACAAAGATATTAATTAAAACTTTTACCCTGTTGCTTTTTATTCTGCCGGTAGCTTATCGGATTGAGCTTAAAAAATTTCCCAATTTTCGATTTTTTAAAAAAACATCTTATTCTTTCTATCAAACTGAAAAAAAAAAAAATTGCATAATCGAAAAAATTTATTTCGCCATTACCGTCGCGCGGTATAATTCTTTTTAAAAATAATGATATTTTCTATTTTTTTAATTTTTCTAAAATGGGCAAAATCGATGCTTTTCAAGTATTTCAAATCGTTCCATATGAATTTTTCTTTAATGAATCGATATTCTGTACTAGAAAGTTCGGCTTTTTTCTTTTATAGAATCGTATTTAAAAAAAAAAATGCAAAAACTTTTAATGATTTTTCAAAATACCAAATTTTTAATAAAACACAAAACTTCGTTATTTTTTAAAAATAATCGAATGAAACTTTTTTTGTTTGTAGAATATTTTTCAAATTCTGCACAAAAATTGAAAAAAAATTTGGTTTAAAATTACGGATTTTTTAAAATTTTTTTGTTTTTCTTTTTTTATATAGTATTATTTAATATTTTTTTATAAATTTTGCTTTTTTCAATGTTGTTTTGGTCTTCCATGTTTATCCCCCACACCCCCTATCCTCTTGTTGCGCCCCGAGTGAAATATCATCCAAAGTACGGGCCTGGCGGGAAAAATTAGTACCCTGAGCAAAAATCTTCAAAATTAACCGGCAAACGACCTTACAACAATGATGCTTTAAAAATGGGATGAACAGACTGAAAAACCCTGCCCAGAGATAACAAAAAAATAAAATATATTTTAAAAAAGAAAAAAATTTTTTTTAAAAAAAAGCCTTTTTAAATGCCCCTAAAAAGAATAAAATAAACTTTTTTTTTTAAAATTTTTTTTTGCTATCAACTATAACGTCGTTACAAATTTATAGTATAAAAAGCTTTGTCGAGATTTACCTGTGTAGATGAACAAGCAAATTAAATAACTTGACCCTGATTGTTTTTAAATTTTTTTAAAAATTTTTTTCAAATTAAGTAAATACGAGTACTTAAATCTCGCGACAAGTTTTTGGGTATTATATATTGTGTAATGATTTTAAGTTGATAGCAAAAATTTTTTAAAAAAAGTTTTTTTTGTTTTTTTCAAACTTTTTAAAAAAAAACTTGTTTTTAAATTTTTTTTTTTTCCCTTGTTTTTAATTTATTTGTTTTTTTTTGGTTAATAGGGGCACTTGGATCTGGATGCTTAAAAAAGGCCTCTCAAAATTTTTTTTGGGGAAAGTTTCTTTCAAAAATATCTAATACTTAATCAATTTTAAATTGTTTTAAAATTTTTAAAAAAAAAATTTAAAAACAAATTTTGGGTTAAAAGAAAAACTTTTGCCTATGGTCTTACAACGCTTATTAACAATGCTTGTTTTTCTTTTTAGTGAGTTTTTCCTCCAAAAAAGTTTTTCCCTTCGTTTTATTTAGTATTAAGTTAAAAAGAGAAAAAATCTTGTAGTTTCCCTTTTTGATTTTTTGAGAAAAATGATTTTCATTACAAAGCCTGTTTGAAAAAACTTCAATATTCACATAGTATTATTAATGTTAGCGGAAGTTTTTTAAATTTAATTTTATGTTGTAGGGAAATTAATGGTACTTTAGTACTATGTTAAAAAAAAGCTAGTCTTGCATTTTTTTAAAAAGTCCTTATTATAACCAGATGCCATATAATGAAATAGGCGAATCAAGCGATTCACAACATAGCACTAAAAACAGAAATAAAAAAAAAAATAAATTAAAACTAATCCCCGATCTTTTTTTATTTTATAAAAACCCGGGTTTACTTTTTATCTCCCGGGTTAAGGGGGGGAAATTTCTTTGGGTTTTTTAAACCCTTGGGTCAAAAAAGGTTTAATTTTTTAAAATATTAAGGGGGAAAAAAGGACCCAAATTTTAAAAAACCAAATTTTAGGGGGGGGAAATTTAAACCGAATTTGAAAAAAACTTTCTTTTTAAAAAAAAAAATTTAATTGTTATTTTTTAAAATATTTTTAAAAAATTATCTTTTTTTTAAATGGGGATTATTTAAAAAAACACAAAAAAATTTTTTTTTGGACTTGGAAATTTTAAATTCTTCAAAAAATTTTTTTAAACTTTATTTTTTAAAAATTTTTTAAAAAAAAATTGGGGGCATTTTTTTAAAAATGGGCCCCCAAAACCTTCGGGGGAAAAGGAGAGGGGCCGGGTTTTTCTTTTTTCCCAAAAAGGGATTCACGTTGGGGGAAAAAAAACCAAATTTTTTTGGGCGCTTGGGGGTTTTTCATGAAAAGAAAAATTTTTTTTCCCAAAACAGGTTTGGCCCGTTTTGAAGGGGAAAGAAAGGAACCCCAAGTGTTTAAATCTAAAGGCCCCGGGGAAAAGCGGTACTCATTTATCGACCCACTGTAGTAGGGATAAAAGGTTGAATTTATAAATATCTATAAAAAAATTACTTGCTTTTATATGCTCATTTAAATATTTAACTGGCTTTTTGACAGAATTTATTTTAGAGATTGATTGATTTAGAGACAAAACAGAATATGTAATAAAGCGATTGCAACTCGTAAGGGCACGTTTTCTTTGGGTTTACCTAAGAAATAAAAATGCTAGCTTAAATGGACACAATGCACAGCTTTCAAAAAGATTTGTACAACGGAATATTTTTAATAAATGTAAGTACAATATTTTATTGCTCATTTCAAACATTTATACAGTAATAAAACTTTTTCTATTAAGAATTTTCATTTTTCATGAACTTCAAATTCTAAAAACCTGTGACTAAGGTATTTATTTGTATATTATTTATTTAAAGATTAATATGACTTGAATTTTTAACTAAACTAATTTGTTTAGCAATAAATGACAAAATACCGAATGTCTGGTCTCGTGGGTTTAAATTTCAGGCTCTAGGATATATTGTGTCAAATGCAAGGTTCCTAATTGGAAGGTACTACTATATTTTTACCCTATTAAGATAAAGTATTAAGGAATATTTTACTGTGTTCACCTTCATGAAAAAGCGGACTATAAAAATAATATATAGTTTTAAAAAATCTCTCTTTCTTTAATATATGCGTATACATTTATGTAATAAATAAATTCACATATAAGTGTATAACGATTTGAACTCTGAAAGGATTACTGAGTTAAAAGAAAGCTAACTAATATTAATGACAATGAAATTATTTTGTATATACGAATTCATAGCTATAGTTAAAAGCAGTGGCGTGGCTAGTATTCAAAGACCCTGGTGCAAAAAAAATTATAAAAAATAAGGGTCCCTATCTTGGTTTGGTTTTATCAAGTAAAATTGTAAAAGGATATGAATATTTTAAACAAGCTCTTTATTGTGCTCTGCAGAAAGCAAAACTACATACTACCTATATGTATGTGCATGAGTTTTCTTGTGTGAGCTTTAGTGATCGGCCGGGTTCAATTTGACTCATGGCAGACCTCTTCCAGAACAGTATGAAGAATTTAGGAACTTCTGGAAGAGGGAAGTAACGTAACAGATAACAAAAAACTAAACAATAACGAACAATACTACAAATAACATGTTTAGGAAATAAAGCGATGTAGATAAAGAATAAAAGGTTGATTATATTTATGAAGGGGGAGGGGTGTCGGATTTACCAATTAACAACAAATTAACAATTTGGCTTACAATATTTTCCTATCTTTAGTTTTCGCAAAAGTTTCAATAACCTCGGTTAAATCCAAGCTTGACGCGATTGTGTTTTCAGTTGATATTAACGACAAATGTCGGAGTCGAGCTTGGCAAACACCATTTCTTAAATAATTTTTAATTTGCTAAATGATTTTTCACCTTCTGGCTTGGGCGGGGTTTAGTGTGTTTTTTAATTTTCCCCTAAAAAAATACCTCAATCCTTAATGCCTATACACCATACATTTTTCCGGTGAGAAGCAAATAACCCGCAGCGTTGACAGAAGACAGCATCCAGTATTTTGGAATAAAATTGCCAAAAATGTTTAACTAGTCTATGTTTGGAATTCGAAAGATAGTACGTTTTTGAAAAACACCTGTTGTTCTGGTGGATGTCCTTTTTAAAACTCCGAAGGCTGTTAAGGCCCCATATCAAGAATTTGACGTTTTTCTTTATTACTTAATATCTTATTAGGGAAGTTACCCAAGTCATAAAAAGAAGATTTACTGTTCACATTTTCAAAAAATGTATAGATCGATAGTTCCTCCGCTCTTACATGTACCATGAAGACATAGTCTACGTTGACATGATGGGTATCTTCAGTAGACATTTCAAGCACAACACTGTAGCTACCACATTGCATAAGTCACTATTAACAGAAATACTTGGACTAGAAGTACTCGTAGAAGGCTGATCAAGAGAAATCTCACAATTTTGGACCATTTTTATTTACTATATTCTCTTTCTTGGTGTTGTTTGCGCTTAAACGCATCACTGGGTTTATTTTTTTTTCTTACCCATAATTTTAGTTTTTTAATTTATGAAATACAATTCGTTTGTGCCAGAGTATTAACGGACGTTAAAATGAAGGAGAAGTGTAATGCTACGCTACAAAATGTCGTTGGAGGATCCCTGGCTGTTTATTTATATTTTCAGGAGGAACGAACTTACCCAACAGAGGGTTAAGGACTAAAAAATGGTCCACTGAAACAGACAGGAAATGATACAAAAAATAAGCATGAACAAGAAAACACAATGCAATATTATAATTATTTTTTCTTAAAAAAAACACTAATGCAGAAGAGCAGAAGGGGGGGGGGACAAAAATTATACTAGTCTATTACAGATACGAGTAGATTCTGAAATATTGAAACAGGAAACTAGCTTATTATGAATCATATTGTTATTAAAAATAGAATGTAACTAGAAAGGAATTGCTTCCTGTGTAGGCTTTTTAAGATGTAATAATAAGTATGATAAGCTTTTTCATGGAGTTCATTTTCAAGTAACAGTTTGCATAAAAATGAAAAAATCGAAAATAATATAAACTTTTCAATAAGTAAAGTTCGCAACACTATACAAACAATGGAAAGAATTTTGAGGAATTGCCTACAATTTCGAAATTCTCTTACATTTACATCTTAATGGAGAAAATATCGAAAATTCGACTTGCTTGATGGTCAGCGTCTGAGGGCCCCGGTGCATGCCATTGCATCCCATTGGCAGCTACGACGCTGGTTAAGAGTACACTAGCTGCATGGCCCGGCGTTGCACGGGCTATCTCTACTTCTATAAAATTCTTTTTCCTTCACAAAATCAGCACTTCTAATACTTTTTTTCAAAATAAATCCCCCCCTCCACCGCTTAGCCCGGCGTTGCTCGGGCTTTCTCTTTTCCTCATGACACCAACATCTCTGTGTGTGTGTTTGTACGCGCACAATGTGAGTGATTTCTAAAATTATGTCAAAAAAATTTCCTTTTCGAAATTTGTTCCATTCCACTTATTTTGATTTAAGACAGGTTTCTTTCCCCTCTCTATAGCCCGAACACGGTTTTTTTTAGTGTAAAATTATTGTTCTATCTTTCCCTCTTTCTCACAGATAAGAAATAGCTTCAAATTTCGATGTACGACTTATAAAAAAAATATTAAGTTAGAATTAAAAAATTATTAATGTGAAGCAATAAAAAGAAAACGATTCTGATGTTAAGAGTAAAACACAAAAAACGTTCATCGTTTTTTAATAGCAGTTAGTTTCTAAGAATCTAAAATAATAAAATAGATTTCAGATTTTCATGAATCAATCAATCATTACATATAGTTAGCTTAAAAATGTCTGTAAAATGTATTTTGATCTAAAATAATAGACGATGTACTTTTTAATTAAAAAAAATTCATTTAGTAATGAAATAATAGAAGTAATCCTTTTAAAAAAAACATATAAATATTTATTAAAATCAAATTTCTATAAGTAATAAATAAAAAAAAAATTTTGATAGTTTATTGAGAGATTGCTTTTTCTGAACGTTTGTGTGTGGGGGATTAAACATAAAATTTATATGTTAAAAAAACAGTAGGGGGAAAAATTTAGTTATAAAATTATATATATACATGTACTGAAAAAAAACATTAAAAAAAAAAAACGATTTGATAAAAAGATTTTGATATTTTATTTTTTCCTTTTTTTCATTCTACTAAAAAAATTTTAAACTTTAAAAATAGGCAATGCAAAATTTGGGAATTCTTCCCTTAAATTTTAACCTTGGACCTACGTTTTTTAAAGCAGCGTAAAAACGGGCCGTCATTTCCCAAAAGATGAAAATAACCAAAAAAAAGGAAGTTTTTTTTCAATTTTTCGGGGGTTATTTTTTAAAATTTAAAACTTTTTTTGGGGCCTATTTTAAGTTAATGTTTCAAATTCATATATCGATTGCAAACAACGGTAATTTTTAAAAAAAAAACTTAAAAAGTAATGCTTACATATTAGCAAAAAAAACGAAAAAAATTTTTTAAAAAACCCTAATTTTAAGATATTTTATCAATTTTTTGTACAGATTAGATAATATCTTCTACATACAAAAAAGTTTTGAGATTTTTTTATAAATAAAGAATTTATTAATTTTTAAAATAAGATTTTGGTATTTTAAAAAATCAAAAAAAACCAGTTTTACATTAAATTTTTTAAATACTGTTCAAAAAAGAAAAAAAGATAACTTTTTGTTAAAATTTTTTTTTCATTAACGCGAAAGAAAATAGCGGAACAACTTAAATTGATTCAAAAAGGAACCATTTCGACTCATTTTAAAAAAAGTAAAAAAACAAAATAAATTATTTTGTAAAAAAAATTTTAGCATATCATGGGAAATAAAATCTTTTAAATCTGTAATTATTTTTGTGTGAGTTTATGAAAATTGATGCGTTTTAAAACGTCTGAAAAAAAGTTCGAATTTCCAAAAAAAGTTCCAATTTCCGGGGGTGAGTAATGGTACTAATTTTTGCGATTAAGGTTTTTTTAATTAATATGTTTTAACAATTGGAATATCAAATTAAATGGTCAAAACGGATTCCCTTTGAATTGAAATTTTTCTTTTTGAGTGGTTTTTGGAAAAAAGGGGATCATACGTAGATACGTTTGTTTACCTTCGGATTTTAATAGTGTATATGGTTTTTAAAATTTCATCTTTGAATTAAATCGAAATAATATTAATTGATGCTAATATACTATGCTATAATACAGCTTCCACTTCCAGAACGAGACGTGAACATCCTTCATTACTACTCCTAGTATTGAAAAAAACGCGGTTCATTTGAATTGTTTATTGTAATTTTTTTTCCCCCTGAATCAACACATCAATTATGAATCATTTTCTGAATCACTATGTTAAGTCAGTGTAACACGTGTATCTTTAGATGGTTCTTTTTCTCTCTTTTTTTTATACATCAAGAGAAGTTTAGTAATATGTGTGTTGCATTTATAAATATATTTTTATAAGAAATTGCGTTATTGCTGATCGAAGTTAAAATTTGCAAATTACGTCAATAGTAGGTTAGTTATTTCAATCTTTAGTTTCTTTTTTAATTTAAAGAGAGATACATTTAGTAGAATTATTAAAAACTTATTTTCAAATAAGATTGCATGTGTTAATATATTTAATTGTTATCGAAAATATCCCAAAATGACATTTTTGCAGGAAGCTAAAAGACAGAATTTTATTGGAATGAGAAATATATAATGTATTTTTTTTTTTATTATTATTATTATAACAATCATGAAAATATTCGGAAACATGTAAAATGAATAAGATCGTGGTGAGAATTAAAGACAAAGCTGGAAAAAAATTGCACTATTGACGCGGAACAACAAAATTGAGAGAAAAAAAGCGATGGCGCGCCATCACTGAATGATTGCTGAAGAGTACAATTTTTAGCCAGTCAAAATTTGACATTCAGAGGAACTAGTACGAAGTTAAGATAATGGTTATTTTTTAAAGACAGTTTATATATTGGCCAAATTTGATCCAGCTATTTCAGAACAACTTAACAATGTCAGTAAATGCAAAAATAACGAAACACGTATTCCGCACTTCTTAAGGTAGCATTTTCAAAGTGAAATAAATACTATTTTAGCCGAATCTGTTCGCAATGGGATAGCAAGCATTGTCAAAAAAGCAAAATATTACACTATATAATTCTTGACTCTACACCAGATATTAGTCACACAGAACAAATAAAGTATGTTATTAGATGTGTGAGCACTACTGATGATAAGGTATATATTTTAGAGTTTTTTCTAGGAGTTTTTAGGAATACTACGTAAGAAAATCTTTCAGATATGGACACATTCTCTATTGAAACCGAAATCTCTGAAAAAATTGATTTCACCAAAATTATTGACAAATTTGCTTCTCAGAAAGCCAGAAAAGTTATTTTATAATTAATTATTAAGTAGTCTTTGTAGAAGGACTGATTTATATACTTTTCGTTTTACGAGATTTATGCTTTAGTATTTTTTTTTTATTAAATTATATTTTCTGAGTAAGTACTGTTACGTGTGTTGCTTTTCTAATTATAAAATTACTATTTTTATTTAAAAGGTAATATTTTTGCTTGTTTATTATTTTGTTAACGTACTTTGTCGGGATTATAACCCATTAACTGACCAAAAAATAAAGCTTAGTTCTTCAAATTTTATTTGCTTTTTATTAATGTTTTACTTCTTTCTCTTATACAGGTAGAGATGAATTTTTATAACCTCAATACATAAGTATTAAATAAGTAGTTATATATATATATAAGTATTGAAATAAACAATTAAATATATAAGTATTGTAATAGGTAATTATATATATAAGTATTGCAATAAGCAATTAAATGTAAAGATTATAAAAAGGGAAAAGTAAAGGGGAAAAATACTGAATTAAAAAAAAGTTTAGTAAAAATTTGAAAAATTTGAGAGGGGCGGCAAATTAGGTCTTTGACGCGGGGGCCACACCCCCCCCCGGGTTTCCCCGTCAACGTCCCAGGGGTGGAAGTTTAGGGAGTTCAAAAAATTTAAAAGGGGTTTAAAAGGAAAATTAAAACCCCCTTTTAAAAGAAATTTCTTTGACCTTTCCCTTTTTTGATCGTTATTCTCTTATTCTGTCTTCAATGTTGTGTTGGTATGTGTTTACAGGCAGGGAATGGTTTTTTCAATGGTTTAGTTGCACTTGAAATTGATTTTTTATAAGAAAATATATCACTTGACAACATATATATTTTTAAAATTAAGAAGTTAAAAGGATGGAACTAAGTTGCATTCGTTCGCAAGCATTTTTTCCCCATATATTTCTTCTAGTTTTGTTTCCCAAAATAAGCTTAAGTAAAATTAACTTCTCTCACCGATTGGGGGAATGATTACACATAAAAAATATTGTCACACGTTTTTTATAGCTGTTTTTAATGCTTTCTTTTATTTATTCGTGAGAATGTTATATAATATTTTGCAAATGATACGCTATTTATGCTTTTCTCAATGAACAAAGCTCTTGTTTTATTTAGGTGGCCCTGTTTGCCTGCAGGTCACACTCACGGTGTGTCATGAATTCGAGCCCTAGTGCCATTGAAGACTCGCCGTATAGAGGGGCTGATGTAGGTTACATCTGTCCAATAACCCTCGTGTTGCTTTAGAGTGCTGCGATAATACTCACTCACACCCTATTTCACATGGCATTGTTTTGAACAATCTATGGATGTGAAAAGTTTTTAGAAACAAATACAATCAACTCTTCTTAAGAATAACACATAAGGGGTTCCGAATATTTTTCTCCCCCGAACATTTATCAAAAATTTAAATTTGAAAATACTTTGGCCCCTTTTCAAACTTCGCAGTTCGGCCCTGGTCAAAAAAAGGGGTGATACCCGGTTAACCATTTTTTAAATGTCCCCCCCCCAACGTAATTTGAGCCCCGGCAAATTTTACCTTGCATCACTCCCTCTGCACTGTAGGTCTTCACTCTATGACTTGTACTCATGACTGGACAACTCCGGTCTCGATCGAATTCGCAAAGATTACCTCTTGTGAATATATTTAACTTCTCACTGTTCAGCTACTCGAGGACTTTAGGGGATAGACCTCTTAATATTAAACCATGGTCAAGTGACGAGGACGACTCCTGGGCTGGAACTTCTCTTTCCTAACTACCACATCACACCAACGGGAGGACATTTGAGCTCTTGACAAATTTAATGTGCATCACTGCTCTACATGGCGGGTCTTCAGCGGTACTAGGGTCGAACTCATAACACGCCGGCCACGAGTCCGCTACCTTGACCACTAGCCTACCGCGGCCACGATTACCTCTTGAACAAAGGCCACAACAAGTAGAAACCATATAAAAAGTTTCCACCTCTGAAAAAAAAAGGCAATGCTAATTCACTGGTTTTTAATATAATTTAAACAATAATTAAAGCTAATAATTATTAAAAATATACTAGATTTTATTGCGAGTGCCGAAATACTCGCATTTCAACCATACACACAAACTGGAGAAAAATTACTTCACGCGGCCTTACGTTTCTTCAGATGCCTTATTTATAGAATTTTACTAACTCATCAAAACTGCCTCATGTTTAATTATACAACAAATAACCCTAATATTCAGTTTCATGTATGTATTGATTTTCTGTTTTACGAGGTCCTGAATTTTTTTTCCTAACATAGGAATTATTCTAAAAGTATAACAAAGAGGTAGAAAATATTTTTTTTTACTAGACATAAACGACGTGTAGATTTTTCAGTTTGGGGTAACTTTTCTCTTCTTATACACTCATTGCCGAAAGTATAAATCACAGATAGAACAGTCTTCATTTCTAAAATTTAATTTCAGATCAGTCAAAAACCGGTTAAATCCGTCATACTTATGATTCAGCAGGTTAGATTTTCTTCAATCATACATCAACAGTTGGATGCGATGGAAGTTGCTATTTCGTAAAAAAACAGCGAATTCAAACTAATAAAGTGTTGATATTTGTTTTGTTTTTAATTTATAAGTGATTACATCATATAAAGTTTCTATTAAGAAAAAGAATTTGCATGTATTATTTTATAAAATTTTAGAAATTTGAAAACTTTATTCTTTACTTAATACTATTTTAATGCAAAATGTGTGTGTGTGGGGGGCACATTCTCATAAAAATGCTAAAATACAGTTATACACCAATACTGTCGATAATTTAAGTTTTTAAAAAGATACCATTTTATTACTACATAGATCACAAATTATGTAGTATGTTAGATTAAAAAAAAAATTGCAAAATGTGTAAGGAACAAAATTTTTAATTGATTAATGCATTTAAAAACTGAGTAACACTATTTTTAAATTAATTTTAAAAAAATAGTGTTATATAATAAAATTCATTTGAAATGCCTTTTTAAAACATTAGATATATTATTTGTTAAAGTAATTACATTTTCACATAATTACAATACATATTTACAATCCATTATTTCTTTTCATGCTAACAAGAAAAATATAAAAAAAACAATATAAAAAAAATTTAAGTCAATTCCTACTTAGATCAACAAAGAAAAATTTTATTTTAGCAACTTTTTATTAAATTGTCACAATTAATATAAATATATATATACATATGACAGAATCACAACATTAAGTGGAAATTATAA
Organism: Trichonephila inaurata madagascariensis; assembly: GCA_019973955.1. Classification (NCBI taxonomy): domain Eukaryota; kingdom Metazoa; phylum Arthropoda; class Arachnida; order Araneae; family Nephilidae; genus Trichonephila; species Trichonephila inaurata. Next base: position 25,211 of record BMAV01021234.1, on the reverse strand, counting down.
TTTTTATTCATTATCATTACAGTATTGTATTGTCATCCAAAACAATCGTGTATATAAAATTTCAGTTCCACTGAATGCTTTAGAACGCGAGAAAAAAAATCTTTTTGACCCAATTCGCTAAAAATGAAACCAACATGGCTATATCTGTAATTCATTAAATAATTAGTTTCAGTCAATTAATTTTTATTAATTATAATTAAATTATACTGTATTGTCATCCAAAATAAATGCGTATATAAAATTTCAGCTCAATTGAACGCTTTAAAATGTATTTTATTAACGATTTAAAATTCCGCCAAGATAAATAAATAAATAATTAAAAAAACACACTTTTTTATGTTTAATCGAATGAAAAAGTAAAAAATAATTTTTAATATAAGAATAAAATGATTAACGAGAAAATTAATGTCATTGGGGTAAAAAAGTGGGGTGCTTTGTACTACATTTTTACACTAACTCAGCATTTTGGAATAGAACTAGTAAGAAACTATAACAATTAATATAGGGCACCCCACGCTTTTACCCCAATGACATTAATTTTCTTTTTAATCATTTTATTCTTATATAAAGAATTATATTTTACTTTTTCGTTCAACTAAACATAAAAGCAAGCATTTTTAGTTTTTTAAACTATCATTTATTGATTGATGGATTAATCTGAAATGTGTCATTTTTTAGAATCTGGAATACACATTAGCATACTACTAGTGCGTCAATACGGCCTGGTTTGCAAAATGTAGGATCAGCCAACTGAAGGAAATCTGAAAGAGCTAAGTTTCAAATATTTCATGCAAAAAGTCAATGATATTTTTCACTATAAAAAGAGCTCAATATTCCCTCTGAATTTGCATCAGTATTAGAGGCAGAACACTTTTAGAACCAAAGAATTTGTGAGAAACTATTTTAATCCAGTGACCTCTGAATAAATTCTGAGCAGTTTCATTAAAATAAAGCAATGAATGTTTAATTCCACAGATCAGACAAAAGAATTTAGAAAAATAGACTATGTCTGAGTTTAGCGGTTAGAGCAGTGCTTCTCAAACATTCCATATTTGCAACCCACTTTTCAGTCATAATTCTCATGAGGCCCCCTCACACAATAACAATGAATTGAATGCAGCAATAATGTACTTCAATGCTAAAGCTACAATGTGACTGTTTAATATTATAAACTGCACATATTATCCAAATATATACTATATATTTTGTTTATGACAAGCCCCTGGAAGTCACTAGTAATTACTAAACTTGCTTTTTATTTAGTATTGATAAATCAAACTAATACTGCTGATACATTTATAAGTATCTTATATCAGTGTAAATATGTATTTTATTTTGTATAATCTCAGAATGTTTTTTGTTTTGCTTCCTTTCGGTAAATTAATAATTATTTTACATCTTTTATTTTGGACTTTTCGATATGCTTCCCCCACACACACACACAGTTTGAGAAACGCTGGGTTAAAACATAAATATTTCTTTTTTCACTTGCACGAGTCCTTTATTTCTTTTTATTTCCATTTTCAGAAATACTAGACAATTTATGTTATGGTAAGAAATGGCTTAATCAAACATTTTCATGATAAAAGGGTTGTAACATCCGTTTAGTCGCCAAATCTGAAAATGGGATCTAGAATTGGACGCCAAACTTGGAAATGGAATTAGTCGCCAAATCTGGAAATGCTGTATGTAATTATTCGCCAAATTTGGAAATGATATAATGAATTAGTCACCAAAACTCGAATTCCTTGTTCCTGAGGAAACTATTAAGGATAATGAAACAAAAATATGAAATTACTGTATTGTCATCAGTCCTTGATGAGTGTGCAAAATTTTAAATTAATCTGACTTTTTAAAGTGGGTAAAAATTGAGCTCAAAGATTCCATTACATACAAGTGAAACTTATAAAAGTGAGTTAAAAAGAGTATGAGCTAATAGTAGGAATTGAATAAAACAATTCTCATTTTTTTTATTTCATGTGTTTTATTATAAAAATAAATGAATAAGAATATAGTTGTGATACAGATTGATATACACAGCTTGATATTTTAATTGTCTTAGAACATTAATTTAAATTTATTTATTCTTACTTCTACCTATATCAACAAAAGCAATTAATTTTTGGAAAGATAATTAAAAGGATATTACTAAAAAGATCACATTTACCCAAAACAAATTGAAAGTATTTCTTCTGCAGTTACAGACTTTTTAAAATTTGTCCCGTCTTTTGATATTTCTGGTCCCCGTAAGTGATCTTTTAAAATATCATTTTGAGAGAAGTCCTTGCGGCACATTTCACAAACATAGTTTTTTTATTTGTATGAGTCTGTAAATGGATTTTTAAATTATTACTTTGAGAAAAACCCTTGTTGCACATTTCACAAACATAAGGTTTTTCCTTTGTATGAGTTCGTAAATGCGTTTTTAAATTACCCTTTTGACAAAAACCCTTGTTGCACATTTCACAAACATAAGGCTTTTCCTTTGTATGAGTCCATAAATGGCCTTTTAAATCATTATTTTGAGAAAAACCCTTGTTGCATAATTCACAAACATAAGGCTTTTCCTTTGTATGAGTCCGTAAATGGGTTTTTAAATTACAAGTTTGAGAAAAGCCCTTGTTGCACATTTCACAAACATAAGGCTTTTCAGTTGTATGAGTCCATAAATGTGTTTTTAAATGATTAGTTTGAGAAAAACCCTTGTTGCACATTTCACAAACATAAGGCTTTTCCTTTGTATGAGTTCGTAAATGCTTTTTGAAATTAACCTTTTGACAAAAACCCTTGTTGCACATTTCACAAACATATGGTTTTTCCTTTGTATGAGATTGTAAATGGGCTTTTAAATAATTATTTTGAGAAAAACGCTTGTTGCATTTTTCACAAACATAAGGCTTTTCCTTTGTATGAGTCCGTAAATGGATTTTAAAATATCACTTCGAGAGAAACCCTTGTGGCACATTTCACAAACATAAGGCTTTTCCTTTGTATGAGTCCGTAAATGGACTTTTAAATCATTAGTTTGAGAAAAACCCTTGTTGCACATTTCACAAAAATAAGGCTTTTCCTTTGTATGAGTTCGTAAATGCTTTTAAATAACTGGTTTGAGAAAAAGCCTTGTTGCACATTTCACAAACATAAGGCTTTTCATTTTTATGAGTCTGTAAATGTTTTTCTAAATTACTAGTTTGAGAAAAACACTTGTTGCACATTTCACAGACATAAGGTTTCTCTTTTGTATGAATACGTAAATGTGATTTTAGATTACCCATTTGAGAAAAACCTCTGTTGCACATTTCACAAACATAAAGCTTTTCATTATCTTGAACATGCAAATGATGCATTAAGTTCCGTTGAGTGAAAGCCATTTTGCTAGTTCCAAATGTGCAAGCTTGTTTCAAGGAAGTGAAAACAAATAATATTTCTTTTAAAATCTACAGTGAAGAAAATGGGTCTTGCACTCTTGTTCAAAATATGAATTTATATTAACATCTTTCTGTAAAAGAAAAGAAAAAAATGTACTCAATATATTGTAATAAATGTATAAGCAGAATTTTATTCTTCATTATGATTTATGAAGTAAAGAAATTCTCAGTTGGCTAACAAAGCTTAAAAGAATCAGCTAAAAATTTTTCCTGATATATGAAGAAATTATTAGGTTTTTAAATAACATTTTTATCAAATCAATCAAAATCTAAAACATAAATAAAACATTAGTAACTAAAAATATGTTCATGTAATACTTTATAAAGACAATCAGGTAAACATAAGCAATATACAGAAAACTGAAAGAATATCATGATAAAAATGAATACCTTCTTGGAGGAGGATTCTATGAGGTTATGCCCTGCATTATGGTACATAACATGATGTGTGTTGGTGATTTAAATTATTATTCAGATTAGGAGTAAAGATAAAGCTATTGTCGATTGTCAACATAATTTTTAACAATATATTAGTAAAGCATAAGAAAAGATTTTAGAACTTACAAAAAAATTTGTTATTTAATAGGTAACATCCTGTATTACTGGAATCAGAACTCAACATGCAAACATTTGGCTTACAACTTAACAATCAACTATCTCAAGCAATTAAAATTTTGAAAGCTTCATATTATTTCCTTTTTTGCAGGAAGATGGATCCTATATTTCCATCTAACATGAGTGAAACTGGAGAAAATAAGTTTTGAAGTAAAAAATAATATTTTTTTTGCAGTAGAAGGATTATTAACACATTTTCCAAATATTAGTAAAGATGTACAGGAATTAATTTTACTAGCATCTTGCAGATCATCTGAATTTAATGAAAACTGTTGAAATGTATCTAATGTTATACAAAAGGACATAATGTCAAGATTCAACTCTTTAAAATATTAATCCCATAGTAGAAACAATATGCCTAGCATGCAAACAAGTCAAAATTGGATGGTGGGCACAGTAATCACAATCTTTTGAAGAATTAAGAAAAAAGTTACCAAGAGTTTTCGATGTGCTGGAATTAAACTTATTGAGCTTTTCTGGTCATGAATACTTTTTGATAGACTGCATTTAAAAGTACTGTAACAATAAGTTTTTGGGTGTATTTTTGGTAAAATTCTACAGTGTAAAAAATGAAATAATAGTAAAGAAAGATACAGAGAATGGCAGTAAAAATAATTCAAGTACAATAATTTCAGACACTGGTGTTATTTAAGAAATGCAAACCAATGATTCAGTTGGTTGCTAATAGCAACACATACTGCAATCATTAATTTTCTTTCTGCATTTTTGTTGATGTACTTTGAAATGAACCGTTCTTGAAAAAAAATCCCTCCTTTTCTATTAGAACATATACTTTGGCCATCATATTACTAACTTACAAAAGCCACAGGTGTGCTTAAGTAAATCGAATTGACTTTTTGTTCTCCAGAGCTCCTTTAAAAAACATTATATATATTCATTAAAAAGTATAGAAAAACAGGTTAAATTCTGTTACAAATTTGAAAGAATAAAATAAAATTTTATATGTTAATACAAAAAATTTTTCATACTAAAAATAATCAACTTGTATAAATTTTAAATTGTCCTTATTTGTCCGATTTCTGAGTTATTAGGTAGAATACTACCAAATTTGCATCAAATTTGACTGCTTAAGGATTAAAATATTGCTACAATTTCTGGAGATTGTACCGCTCTCTTTTTCTCCATCTTTTCTGGTGTCTAGATTATGAATGTCGATTGAAGTATTTTGGAATTACATTCATTATGAGAGTAATTTATTTTCAAAGCTTCCTGAAAATTATTCATTCTATTTTTGAACATTTTATCTACATAATCCTGTCTAAAAATTTTGTTTTAAAATATTATTTGTTAAATTTTGTATTCTTTTATTCTTCTAAAGTATAAAGAACATACATAATGGCAAAAGTCCTATTTTTAATAAATAATATTCACAGAATTAGGGAAAGTTCCCAAATATAGTATTCCACAGTTGATGAATATTAAAAAATTTTCATGAACATGGTACTTTCTTCTGTTAATAAACTGAAACTAAAAATCTATTTAGGGTTGTTTAATGACAAATGTTTCTTACAATTAATCTTATGTTTTCCATTTACTAGCACCAATACCTTTCCCTTAGTTTGCTCCAATATGTTTCAAAGGATTTCAAATTTATTTCCACAATAGTTTTATTTATCATAACCTTTAGTTTTGTTTTTAACCTTTAGTCTCACCTTAGTATCTTACGTTAAAACTCTAACTACAAAACTTGGATATTTCCCAGTTCTTGGACCAAAATAAAAGACTAATTAAATTTATTTACCTCTTATGCTTATGCAAAAAAGTAATAAATCTTTTTTCTAACTCATACATATTGAACAACAAAAAGATATCATGAGAACCCAACATTGTAATCTCATTAAATTTACTAAACACAGTCAATTGCCATGCAAGTGAAATTGGTACATATGAATTATCACAACAATCACAAATTCATTAATAACTCACCAAGTTGGCAACCCTGATTTCCATGTGTCATACATGCTGAATCGGTAACCAGGTGCTTTGCTTCATATAATGTCGCCAATAGGTAGCGATAATATGCAAGTACTGTGAAATTAAATATACTGAAATATTAATTCAAGAAATAAAACTAAAAAGAGCTTTTAAGAAACATGAACTTAAAAAACAGAAAATAATAAAATGGTCTTAAAAATTCTGAATACAAAAATATTATGAACACTTTAATAGTATGGTAATTCACAAGTTGATTTCAAAATTTTAAATAAAAATATTCATTTTTGACCTTTTTATATATATAAACTTAGTTATGTAGAGTTTATAAGGAAAAAAGATATTTAATTTTCCATAAATTAAATTTGATATGGTTAGAACCATATGAATAAAAAACATCAATGTTTAGCTTTCTGATTTTTTTCATTCAAAACAAAAGAATTTAAAAAAAACATTGGTTGTTTATGAAAATGATTGAGCATAATCAGCTTTTTTCAAATTTTATTTAAGCTGAGTTTAAAACAATGGGAAATTGTTTATTTTTAACATATAATTTTATGTATTCCATACTAAAACAATTATCCTCAAAACATTAAAAATTTCCTTAATGTGGTGGGGAAGTTTGGAGAGAAGGGTGCCAGCTCAGGTTTCATCCTTGTCACTAGACCATGGTTCAAAATTACAAGGTCACTGGCCAATAGCCCTCATACAACTATATAGAGCAACATTAATCTAACTCCCTTATCTTTTGCTAGTTACAACTTGCATGAGAATGGGTTGTTGCATATGCCTTTAATAGAGAAGAATGTTGTTTTTATTTTCAATAGAATTTCTGTGTAATATATAGAGAAGGCTGTTTTTGCAATTGAGATACATCTCCAGTAGATTCGAGTGTCTTTGAAATAATTTCCAGTGAAGCTATGGGCAATAGTACAGAGGCAGGTAAGGTAGTTGAGTACGTTTATAAGTGATAAGTGGCTAGATACAACAATCCAACTGTAATTTTATGCTCCATAATTGGTATTTTAATGTGTAAAATATAATGACACTCCTACACATATTTCACATGTACATGCATTGATAATGCAATTCATTGATATACGTGCAAACATATCCACTTTATTTGTAGTAGTAATATAAATGAAATCATTAAAACTATTAAAGGAGAAAACTTTCTGTGCAGATAATGGATTAAGAAATTATTATTGTGAGGACTGAGAATTTTTGGAAAAAAAGCATATAATTTCAAAATTACAAGTAAAAAGTCCAAAGAACTTCAAATGAAATGCATGAAAGTGAATTATAAATTATTAAATAAAGCATCCCCAAAGCAAAACGATCATGTTTTAAGTTTTAAAGAAATTACTGCATTCACATTTTTCCAAAGCAAATCAAAAAATTATATTGAAAAACTTGAATATGAAGCTCCAAACAAAACAAAGACATACATTTCAACAAAATTAAACATTCTAGAAAGCCTTAACTACACAAAGCAAATTAGTATGCAAATAAATGATTTTTATTACACCATTATCTATTAAGATATAGTTGCAATATAAAATTCCTTACTTATCAAAAAGTTTAAAATTTTGTATCATCAATTTTTTCTGGATGATTTTTGAAAATTTATTCCAAAGGGATTAGAATTATTTTTTTGTTTAAATTTCTTTTCAGTAATTGATTTCTTTTTAAAATTTTTAGCTTTTAAAATATAGGGTTTTTCCCTTTTTAGGAATGGTTTGATACTCAAATGTAATATTGAATTCCAAATTAACCAGATATTTGTAATAGTAGATTTACAAAGATTTGACGAGAATCAAAACCCAAAAAGAATAAACTGGTTCATATTAAAAAAATTTTTTTTTTATTAATGAAAACGAAAAAATAAAAAAAATAAAACTAAAAAGAATAAATTAAAAAAAGATGATAATTTTTTAATCCCAGCCCATTAAATATTTATCAAAACATGGTTCAATCCTACTTAACCTGTTTTAAATATTGAAACTGTTTTACAAATTAAAATTCCATTTTAATTTTGCATTAATTTATTTCATATTCACTACTTTGTGACTGCAACCTTAAAGTGGTAGAGATGTTTAATCCCAGCAAGCCCAAGTTTTCATTACATAATTTCAATTTATATAAAATAATTTTAAATACACATTCTGCACTTAGATATATTGCTTTCTTTTTCGAAAAGAATTTTTAATTTGAGTTTTTTTTCAAAAAAAATTTTAAAGACCAGATTTTTAAAAAAAAAAAAAATTTCTGTTGAAATTGTGAACCTTATTAGTAACCATTATTACTAAGAAGCCTTGAGTTAGGGAGTTTTCTAAATCCATTTAAAAATGCTAAAATAAACTATACTTACCAAAAAATAATCAGACGTTTACAGCGAAATTAAGAAGTCAGGTAAGTTCCCCCAAAGTTGAAGCAGATTTTACTTCCCACACAAACTTATCCCCCTGAAACATAGTAAAGATAAACAAAGAACTAAAAACCCGGGAAAAAAAAGATAAAGAAAATCTTTCTAGGAGAGGAGAGGGAAAACCAAATGTGGGGGGGGATGACATTCACCAGGGTTACAGAGTCATGCCATTCACTAGCCAATATAAGCGCTGCTTTCGAATACGATGCTAACGTTTCATTTTCTCGGTGAGTGAATGAGAGTTATATATATTAACGTCGCTCTGAAAAGCTGCACAAAGAGCTATTGGTGACAGACCTAATAATTTTGAGCCATGGTCAAGTGAGCAGGACGACACCTCAGCTACCCCCCCCCTTTCCCCAAATTCGTTTTTGTGTTTTCCCTGGCGGTAAAAGATTTGGGGCCCATGGGCACAAGATTTGAAAAACTAAAATAGTCAAATGATTCGCTTTTAAATTATATAAATAAAATGCATAACTAATAATAAAACTCAATGGTTCAAGAAAAACTTCAAAAAAAAAGCCTTAAAAAAAGAGCTTAAAATTTTTTGAAATTTTTATTACTTTTTGTTTTTTTTTTTGGCAAATTCTCAATTTTTTTTTGTCATTCATTCTTTGTCTAAATTATCTTGTTTATGTATATAATATGGCCTTTTCAATTTGTCTTTTTACATAAGTTTTAACGCCTTTTAAAACGAAAAAGATCTCCACCAGCATTTGATAATGTTAAACAATTTTTTACAGAAGTATCTCCCTTTTGGGGAAAATCAGGCCATTTCCTTGAACCGATACATTTTTTGTGGAGTTTCATTGTATATTTGTTTTCTTTTTTAAAAAAGTAAAATTTTATCCCCTTTTCGTCAGAATTAAAAGATTCAATTCGTTTTTTAAATGTCCTTTTAATTTTTTTTTTAAACTTTCTTTTTTAATTTCTGGTAAAATCATATCTCGACAAAAATAAAATAAAGTTTTCTATAAGAGTTTCATGTATCTCAACCCCTTTGTGAACGTTTCTTATCGAGTATGACATATAATGAATTCATGATGAAATTTTTTCCACAAAAATTCACCTTAGGAGGGGTTTTATTGTGTCTTTGTTTGTTTAGATAATAGAAAACACTTATCCAAACACTGTCAAAATTAAAAGATTCTTTATCATCTTTATAAATATCTTTAGTTTTTTTTGTAGTTTCTTTTTATTTTGAAGTTATAATCTCTTCAAAACACAACAAGTGCTCGATAACAGTTTCATTTATCTTAATTATTTAGGGTAGCTCTTTGTCCCGTCGTAAATGTCATACAAAACACTGCGTTTTCCTTCATTCAAAAAAAAAACAATCGACCTTTTTTTTACCTTAAAATAATTTTTTCTTTTGTGTCTGTGGTTGACCCCCTTCCTCTTCAATCAAGAGCCCTGATAAATTGGGTTTCTTCTTTTTCCACTTTTTAAATTATTTCTGAAATTCTGGGTATAATTTTCCTGAGATTTTAGTAGGTTGTAACTTTTTTAAAAATTCACATTCGAATTGCAAATGTTAAAATTTCATTTTTCTTTGTAGTACGGTATTCAAAATCGGGATCATTATGGAAGTTTCATATTTGTGCATCTGTTTCAAAAGGGCAGTGTCCTCCAGAGTTGTGGTCTTTTTTCTCTGCATTCGCTTCATCGATTTCAGCAAGTTTCTTTACATAGTGCTATTTAGGATTAAATTCAACTAGCTTGGAAAGTTTGCTTTGAACTAGACATATATTTTATCAAATAACCCTTTTGTTTCATTTACCTTTACGAATAAAATACGCTGATGGAAATAAAAATCTCAACCCAAAGAAGGTGTGTTAAATGAACAAAATTTGGTAGGCGTGTTTATACATCTGAATGAGATGACTTTAATTCAAATTTTGCGTTAAGCACATAAGTGAACACTAGCTGCTCTACTTTGAACACGCGAATCAGGTGCACTTTAAATACGCACTATAAAGTCAGTATGAGTTATTTATCTTCGAGATTTGACGTAGTGTGTTGATGTTAGTCCTGAATAATTTTAAGAAGACGAAGAAACCAATATCAACAGCTCGCTGAGTTTCAACGAGGAAGTATGATAGAACTAAAAATAAAAGGGAATTTTCTTTCCACCATATTGTAAGAAGACTTGTTAGGAATGTATCCACTGTGCATTATTTTTGGCTACAGTGGTCTCGGGAACGCACACCCTCAAGAAAACTATGATCCAACCAAGCAAGGGTCACACTGACAAAGACTGCTGACAGAGTGACACAGCGACTGCAACAAATAATTCGTTTGAGAAATGGGACCCAGCCAGACGCCCTGTAGCATTCATACCGTTAGCTCCAAATCACTGACATTTGTGACTTCACGACAGAGATCATTGGAGTACGGATTGGCGATACGTTGTGTTCTCCGATGAAAGCTGTTTCTGTCTTGGTGCCAGTGATACAATGGTGGAATGGGGAGAATATTAGGAGTCCTCTGAAAAGTCAGATTTTGGGTCCCTAGCCGTACTTGGAGTCAGTCAAGCTATGTGGCCCCTAGAACTCTATCCCCTCCCACGATGGGGGTTGTTACACCACTGCTGTGAATATTAGAAAAAGTCTAGATCAGCGCCTGCTATCGATCTTTCTATGGCCTAGATCAGGGGTCGGCAACCTGCGGCTCACGAGCCACATGCGGTTCTTCGGATGTGAAGCTGCGGCTCTTTAGTTCCATACGCAAATATTATTTATCTACACTATTGAAATTCATAGGTAAACAAACGTATCTATGCGAGTGACTTTGCAACTAGGTGTATCTTCTCACGAACCGCGCGACGCAGAAACTCGCCAAAGGTACCAAAAGATTGGGAATGATCCAGGGGAAACCCCCCCCCCCGTTTTGACCATTTATATCTCAACATTGCACTTAGTTAAAAAGATATTAGTTAAACAGCTTAAAACGCATAATTATTGCCATTTTTCCCGCCAGGTGGCGAAGCTCCAATTTTTCGACCTTTTCTTTTCTATAAATATTTTTTTTAATACCATATATATATTATCTAATTTATTGTGAAAAACACTACTTATAAATGAATATATACATATTTTTACTTATGAATAAATAGATTTTTTTTATTTAATCAATAAACTTTATTTTTGCAAGTACTATTTATTGTTGGCAAGAAAAAATTTTGTGGCTCTTTAAAAAGTCTGAAATTTTGTAAACTGTAATTTTTGGCTCTTTCGACTCAAAAGGTTGCCAACTCCTGGCCTAGATACACTGGGCCTGCACTTAGCCACATTCTGGCGATTCAAACTGTTGCACTTCTATTTATAAAAATCATTCAAGGGGTGTTTTCCAATAACATAATGGGCTCCCTCATAACCTGTTGTAACCCAACATACTCTATAAGGTGTCAACGTGTTACGTCGACCTCCTAGATCACCAGGTCTTCCTCCAATCGAGCACGAATGGTACATTATTGGATGGTAACAACAGTTTCAACTATAACCAGAATTAAAAACCTTATATTGACCGACCTAGAGTAACAGGCATGCAATTCCACCCGCAACCCTTTTTGGTAATTCTATAACACATTGTATGCAAGTTTGCATCGCATTTAAAAATTCTGACGGCTACACCATTTTTTAATGTACCATCATTTCACATTTAAAAAGCTTTCTCCGCTTGCATTAATTAACCTGTGGTTTTGAAACTTTAATTAATTAAATATTTACATATACATATGCATTGTCGAAGTTACATTAGTCGACTAATTTTTCTTGGGGTTGGGATGTTTTTTCCTTCAGTTTAAAATGTATCCGAAACATTCAATTTATTCATTGGGCGCTTAGGGGGGTGCCCAGATGTGAGGAAGGGCTCGGGTAAGCCGAACTTAACCAGATTTTCCGGTTATAAATTCCGATCTGCTATTGCCAAGGAGGCCCGTAGATCTACACCGAGGGCTCGAAATGAACTTAAATCTGCAATGATCCCAGAGAACCAAGCACGGCTGATTGAACTGGTTTGCCTAGAATAATATTCGTTTTTCAAAAAAAAAAACCGCATGCGAAAATTTTATAGATTGCGACAATACAAATGTACGAAAGAAAGATGGCTAACACGGATACACGATTCGAATCCGGGGAAATCATAGGGGTTGCAAAACCGATTCAAGACCTTTTTGTAGCACGTTGAATTTTACCTGGAACCCATCAAGCTTGCGGTCTTCCACTTAATCCGCCTTTGTGAGGGCGGGGGGTGAATGTGTTCTTCGTTACGCCAGTGCACAATATCAAATACCATATCACATTCGATTCTTTAATTTAATATCAAGTAACTGAAATAGCGTTAAGTTTTATGAATAGGGTACAAAAATGAGAAAAACTGATAAAAGGGTTTATTATTTTTTTTCGTATACTTAACTTTGAAACAATCATATATTTCTCTTTATTTTTGAAAATAGAAAATTTGCTGATATTTATTACAATAAAAATGAAATAGTATAATTTTCACACCAGTCAGAGAATGTTTATGAAATTTGAAATTCTTCTTTCTCTGTTTTTGTTTCATGTAATAATTAGTACTTGCTGAATTTAACATGATGAACTTTTGATAAAATCAAGAATTGAGCCTGGACTCACCTAATAATGAGAATACTTTTCTGAATACAGTACCTTTTAAAAATTAAAAGCTATAAAAATATTTTTAATATAAAATAGAAATTAATGCGCTAATTACGTAGAATTATTCCTCATAATGCAGAATTTTATATCTATGATTACATTACAGAAACCTATCGTGAAGTGCAGCTTTCTAAATATAAAAGAAAATTGAAAAATGAAAATAACTAATTTTTGGGCATTATAGATGATTAAGTATTACGAAAAGGAATAGATTTCATTTGAATGAATGGCCTGATTTGAAAATACCAAACTATAGAAGTGATATTGGAGACTTTTGCTGGAGAGTGAGCTTGAATGAATGTCACGCTCGTGTATGGAACGCTCCTTCGGCTTTTTTTCGTCTCGAGTCGGAACTCCTGCTCGTACAAGTTCGCCCGCGACATACACACCGCTAAAGAGAAAAGAAGTAATGTTTCCCCCTCCCCCCGCCACTCTGAAACGCGGTAGTTTGTCCCCCTACGAATACGCCGTAATTTAACTAAAAAATTAGACGTATGCAATGCTTTTTATTTTAATTTTTATGTTTGCATTAGAATTGATAGTTGGGTTATGGAAAGTAATGATCTGATAACAAACAATAGGCTTCCATTCGCGCCACGGTTTTGAGTTTTGATTTCATCGAAGATCTTTCATATCAAATATGTGAAGTAAACTCGTATATATATACGAGCTCTGGTATCATCCTTGTTACTATACTGCAGTTAAGTATTATGAGATCCATCATCTATCCAAATAAAAATTTATATTTGGGTTTGATTTTGAACCATTCGCTTAGTTCTTATGGTAATATCATTTTTAATAAATAGGTATTGCCTGCAGAAAACGATAATTCAAAGAATAAAATTTTGAAAATCGCTTCTATTCAATAAATGCTATGGTAAGCTAAGGCTTCAAACAATTATTTTATTTCTGTTTTATCAATTCATACAGAGTATATTATACAGAAGTTATAAATATAGTTGAGTGGTAGTGGCTGCGCGGTAGCGCATCGTATTTCCCCACCATAGGTCTGAGTTTCAAACCCTGGGCTAGGCAAAGTTGACTCAGCCTTTCATCCCTTCAGTGGGTTTGATAAATGAGTACCAAACTTGCTTGGGAACTTATCACTGGAGGTTTCGCGTCAGACTAACCCTCTGACCAGAACATCTACTCATGCACCTCAGTGCCCAATGTCACGTATACCGGCCTAGTAGACTTTGTCCTTCATGGGTGTTTACGCCTTCGATTTGAGTTATCAATACGAACCATTATTATACAGACTATTGAAAAAAAATTTCAGGTGTTTTATATTATGCAATCAATCATATTGAAAAAATTTTAATGAACAAAATTCCCTGATCATAAAGAACATGAATATTTTTAAAAAATGCATTTAATGTATCCTGAAAATGTAAATTGACTTTGATTTTTTCTCATTCATTTAATTGTTAATCATAACATTCCCAGTGGACTATTAATGTGAGCACTAAATTATTTCACCCCTTCTTTTGCAATACAACGTGAAATTATAATTCAATGAATTCATTCCATTTATTTAATACCTAAATCCTATAAAGAGGTATTTCTTAATTATTTAAATAATTTCAAGAGGTACTGAAAAATTTTAAGATTACTCTCTGTTATCCTCTTCTAGCTCTCTCTATAACCCCATTACCTGTATTTTTTCACTCCTGAAGACGAGTTTAAAACGAATTAGGTTTAAAAAATTTGCGGTATTTATATACATTTCGGCAACGAGTGAAAATAATAACTAGTGGGGAAAAAACAAATGAGAAAGAGAACGTCTCTACCAGCATCTATATCACATTGATTAAAAAAAAAGTGTATGTGATTATGACCACACGATAGAAGTCATAACTTCAAATTTTGTAATAATATTTCATGGATTAGTTAGGTGAATAAAAAATAAGGGGGTATTAGTATTGTCCCATAAAATTATTTATTCATATGTCTGTACTCATGAAGTAATATTTTTGTGGGAAATATACAATCATATTTGTTGATTAATTGTATTCTAAGAAGGAAACAATAGGTTTATGACAGCTGAAATAGGTTATAAATACTTTAGATTCAAAATTTTATTTAAATATCTATAAAAAAACTCCTCCAAGCGTTATTTCGTACTTTCTCGTGCTTCATTTGAATCATTTGACATAATTAAATTGAATTTTGATTTTAAAAAATCAACTGAAGGTTTTGATTTGTCTTTTGAAAAATCTACTTTAAAATTCTGACTTAAAATCATGGGTAATTTGTTCAGAATACTCGATCCGGCCTTGTGAATTTTGGTTATAATTTAACAATATTCAATTCTATTCTATCCATGAATTAATTTAAGCAAAGGGATAGTAAGACAGGTAGTTGATTGGGAAGAGAGGGATCTAGGTCAAAACTTTTAAAAAGGGATTTAATCAGAAGATTTATATCACCTAATCTCTGGCTTATACTAGCTCTTTTGTCATTGAATGGCAGTTTTGTACAAACATATCCGGTGTTGCTGCAAGGAAAGTCTTCTTAATTATATTTTGTTTTCTTGTATTTAAATTATTTAATGTAACTTTTTCTTAATACCTTTATACTTAATTCTCTTATTTTAAATTTTTAATTGTTTTAATTTTCTTTTTTGACTCAAAGTATATTTAAGTAATGTGATTAATAGAACTATTTGTTCATTGCTATTCCGATTCGCTTACAAAAGTAGATTTTAATTCTTAAGATCATTGCAATATTGCTAATGATAATTATACTATTTACTTAGTTCTACAAAAATTTGTCCTTTTTCTACATTTTATGTTTAATTTTAGTGCAGGATTTCTCTTTCTCTCTAAGCCTATTTTTTAAAAATATTACGTTTCATTTTCATGCTTCAACTAGGATTAGAAAAAATCCTGCATTCATTTCCGGAGAAAGAGGCGGCGGGAGGTTGGGTGAAGGGGCACTTAGATCGAAGCTAGGAACTTTACTTTTACGGCGTACTGGTGGTGGATGAACTACCACGTTTCAGAGTGGCGGGGCAAAACGTCCCTTCTTTCCATTTTAGGGGTGTGTATGTCCAACTAAAGGCGAAAAAAGCCGAATGATCGTTACATACAAGAGCGTGACGTTCATTCAAGTTCACTCTCCAGCAAAACACGCCTATAGAAGTTATCACTTCTATAAATGTTTCTTTCAAATTTCTTTCAAACAGGTATTTTGTTGAAAAAAAGTTATTCTTTTATCATTGCATATTGTCTATTTTTTGTTAACTGATCAAAGAAACAAATTTATTTCATTATTCTGGATTTTTGTTTCTCTTCTGTTCTTCAATAGTCATCCCGTTTTCAATGAAACTATACATTCCTTAATTTAAAGGTGTCATTTTTATATAAAACGTTAAGTAATTATAACATTAGAGATTGGAAATATACCTACAATTTTCCTTGTATGAGACTATTTAGTTAAAAGAAATACAAGATTGAATTATGTATTATTGGTACTTATTTAATACGGCAAGTTACGAGATAAGGTCTCTCTCTCTACATGTATTGTGTATACCTCTTGGAGGGTAAATTTGTATTTCGCCTACATCATTTTCCCATTTAATACTAATAATTTTTTTCATCCTTCATTTAAGTATTGGTTTGATTAAATTACAGTTATATACTGCAAAATATTCCATTTATTATTTGATTTGTAACTATTATATTTTAAAAAATGTAAATTTCTAACCGTTTGCTTAGTGGAATACTTATATAAAATAAAATTTATATATATATATTGGTAATTTTTTATTAATTCATATGAATTTTAAAAAATTTAATGCAATTTGGTATGCTCAAATGAGTTAATTTATTCATATCAAAGAAATCTGCCCATTTTATCAAGTTCAGTTTTTAAAAAAAATGCTTTAAAATCTGTTCTTTTCATTTCAAATTTTCTTGTATGCATTAAAAAAAATACAATTTGTAAAAGATTTCTACAATACAGACCTATCTATGGTGATACAAAAACCATGAATACAACTAAATACTGAGCGAAATTTTGGTGGAAAATTCTACATTGTATTTAGTTCTCTCGTTAATTTTTACTTCGTATAAGATATTTATACAGATTTGATCTTTTTTAATGGGCCACAGTCTAGTAAATTAGTAAAGGGTTCGAAACTTGATTTTGCTAAAAATCCATTTTTTGAAATTTTGCAATTACGACTTATACGAAACGGTATCTCAAATTTCTCGAGTAATATTGTGTGGTAGTTAATATAGTAATATAAATTAGACGTTCAACCTGAGGTGTCTTCGTTTGACTACATATAAATTATGAAATCAATTACCAAAAGTACTCATGTTATTGAATTTCAGTATGAAATTAATTTGTAAAATGATTGTAATTTCCCTTTTTGTTGTTTTGTTAATTAATAAAATTGTATGATTGCTATTAATTAAATTTTCATTATTAGGTTTAAAAAATGTTGAATAATTTTTAGCGATGCAGTGAATATGGGACAATTTTCTTCCGTCACTGAATTACTAATCAAACATGCACATTTTTCATCTTTTGTATACGCAATGTTCTTATTAAATTCTATTACTAAAAAACTTAAACGTTAGTTATTTCTTTATTATTTCAGACACTTTTAACATTAGAGCATATTTTAATATTAAAATGTGTCGAACGAAATAAAAATAATGCAAACATTTTATATTCCTAATTTTTTTAATACTTTGATTAATTTTAAAATAGTATTGTTACGTAAATCCGGGTCTCGAGGATTTTATGCAAAACAGTCACAAAGAAAAATAACAGTTCTTTAAGAGCGATGCGAATTTATTATCAAAAATCCAATCCTTTAAATACAGGATTCCGCAGCAATATTTACAGAGTAACTCTCCAAAAGTCTTCACACCTTCAACAGCAATTAAACACAAATTTAGTGTTTAAAATACACAAATGTAAAAGATTATTCACAAGCACACACGGTGAAAAAAGACTTACTCAAAAATGAGTACGTAGACATACTCCTTTTGAAATGAGTATGTTTGCTTCAGATTTGACCGCATGCCTTGATTGAATTTGATTCCTTACATGTACTCAAAAACTCCCCAAAATGCTAATTAATGCTTTCGATCAAATTACAAAAGATATTCAGGATTACAGAAACTCTTTTAATATACCGGCTACATATTTTGAAAGTTTGGGGCTCAACAACAAGTTTAATTCTCTTTAATCTTCCGAACTATATTTCTTATCTACCACGCTACACGCGGAGGAACATATATTAAAACGAGTACTCGATTCTTTGTAGTTATTTTACTTCACTGATTTTCTCTTATTTGTAAAATTTAAAGTACATGATTTGTTTTTAATATAAGAAAAGTTTAATATGTTGGTAAAATTATTAATTACACTCTGTATGGTTGACTGTCAATTTCGTGATATGGTAAATGTTTACATAATTTTGGTGGATTATTTAAAAGCAATTTACTTGATTCATAAGTCATATTATTTGATTTAGTCAAGTTAAAACTAAATTAATTTGTAAGCAACATTCTTACTAAACCCACTATGGGTTTCAGTGTAGAAAAGGGGGCAGGGGTCCTTGGCGAAGTAAATTTTTTAGCAACCGAAATTAGGTGTCAAGAAACTTAATCAAGCGATAGGTGTTAAGAGAAATTACAAAGTGGAATTTTAAAATGAAAATAAAAAAATATTAACGAGAAATAAAAAAAAAATATGTTTATAAAGTTATCAGTAATGCATTTAAATTAAGTTGTTTGGCGATCGATTCCAGTCGCCGCATCCAAAGGGCCCCCTATTTTACACTTTAACCCAAAAGTGAAAAGATTTATCTAGTCATGATACATAGCCAACTACTATAAAACCCCATTTTAAATTCTGCTTTGAAAGGTGGTCAACCATTGACCATTATGTTACATAAATAAAACTATTGTTTTGCAGTAAAATGTGATTGTATCAATTGTAGCATTAACATTGTGACGGGCTCAAGCGTCTTTTCTTTAACATAACCTTTGGGTTCTTTGACAGCCAAGATTAATGGCAACTCTTTTCCAACCAAAATCCAAGAAGCGAAATGCGAATAATAAATGCAAATAAGATAGCTTTTAAAAGAACAGAAGTTTCAGTAAGCAGTATGGCAATTTGGGGGAAGTTATCTTTGGAAGAGATACGAGCGTGAATTGACAGCATATCGTAAAGTTACCGGGATACCTAGCCATTACTACAAGGTGCATACCATTGCACGCGTGCCCAGACGTTTCCTTACAGTGATTGATATGGTCACCAAAGGAGAGCCATATCACATTGGCACCCAACCAAATTTAATTTATATGACCCCGGGGTAGGAAGCTCGAGTGGGTTTGGTATTTTACCAGAAGTGTGCTTTTCCGGGTCGGTAAACGTAACCGAATTTTTGGAAGCCATAGACAATCAAATAAAATTACTAGAAATACCTAGCGATTTAGCATGTGCTTATTTGAAAGGTCATCTCCGGGGAAGGTCCCGAGATTGTTATCAGATATTCGGATCAGTGTTAGTGCACGGATTTCGCGCAGCTAAAAGCAGAATTATCAAAAGCATTCCCCGCCATAAGAAATAAGAAAGATTTGGAGACGAGGTTTTATGCGTATCAACAGGAAAGGAATCAGGAGCCAACAGATTTTGTTTACGATTTATTAAAATTGCACCAAAAATTAGAACTAGGGATGTTGCAGGCGGACTTGGTAGATCACATTTTTGTTAGACTCGAACCACAAGTTCAGGACTATGTGGAGGTCCAAAATCTACAAAACACGGTACAACTTTTGCAAATCTTAGCTATATTTGAAGAGAGGTATTCTTGCAAATCAACGCGGGGTTCGCAGAATAGTGATAATGTGAAAGACAGTCGAAATGAGCGTAGGATATCTAATGTTGATGATAATCGCAGAAATTGGAGAAATTCAGAAGTTGGGCGTTGACCAAATAATGGCAGAAATGGTTATAGGGTAACCATGAGAATGGCCGTCAAGGATATAAGTGGTTCGAGAGTAGGGAATAGATTTCAGAACGATGACCACAGATTCAATGAAAGGGGATACCAATTTAGAAAGGGAGATCGAAATGATGATTTTAATAGAGGGGACCGCAGAAATAGGGGTTCGAGTGAGAATTTCAGTCGAGGCGATAGAATGCAAAGGGGACGATTGAATGTTTTGAAAGTTAAGGAGATTCAAAGTAATCAAAAGAACTCGGCAGTGGATATACCGATTAAACTTTCTGCGATATGTATATCTCCAGTGAAACTTCCATATGTTCCTATTTTATTAAATGACACATTTTTGAAAGCGTTATGGGACACTGGGTGGAGAAATCATTTTTTATCGGAGGAAATATATAAAAATATTTTTTATAAGCAAGTAAAAAAATCGCGTGCTCAGGTGATCACAGCACAGGGAGCGAAATGTCAAAATATAGGAATTGTAGAATTGAATATTCGAATTAGGGAGTTTGAAAAACCTTGGTTGTTTCATGTGTTGACAGATTTGGAATACCCATGTATTCTTGGGGTAGATTTCATAAGTGGATCAAAGATTGTTTTAGACTTTGATCGAAAATCGTTAAAGTTTCCCGATTCGCAAAAAGATAAGGTGGTTAAAACAAATCAGGAAGAAAATGTAGAAATAGATCTGTCTAAGACAAAGTTGGAGGATAAGCAAAAACAGGAGTTACAAAATTTGTTTAGAAGTTTTAAGGGATTGTTCTCAGAAAAACCAGGTCTTACTCATATTTATAACACGAAATGGATACGGGAGATAGTCCACCGGTTGTTTCCAGGACGTGTACAGGTATGATCCGCAAAAACAAGTGATACTCGAATTCCACATAGAGAAAATGTTACGAGAAGGAACCATAGTTCCAATTCAATCCCCGTACGCGTCACCTGTTGTGTTATGTAAGAAAAATAATGGGTTACCACCGGATAATCCAGAAGCATATAGATTTGCAGTTGACTATAGGAAACTTAATTCGGTCACGAAGTATCCACGCTATCCCTTACCGTTAATAGATGATTTAATAACGAATATCCCCTATACAACAACAATGTCATCTCTTGATCTAAGAAGCGGGTACTTTCAAATGGTAGTAAACCCCAGTGATATTGTTAAGACCGCGTTCGTAGTAAAAAGTGACACTTACGCATTTTAGCGTATGCCATTTGGCTTATCAGGGGAGTCTCTTAATTTTCAAAAGGTGATACAGATAATATTGAAACCGGTGATAGGGAGGTTTGCGAATGTTTATATGGACGATGTTATTCTATCATCTCCATCACATTCACTCACCATGTTGAGCATTTAAGGTAGGTTTTTTCGTTATTGCAAGATGCAGGATTGACGTTAAATAAAGAAAAATGTAGATTTGGTTGTGATGAATCGAAGTACTTAGGATTGATTATTAGTAAGGAATGAATCAAAACGGATGAGACAAAGGTTCGAGCCATACTTGAGATGAAACAAAAAAAAACATTTTTAAATAAACATTTTTTTTTTGAAATGAGACATAAAAGTAATAATTCCAATACAGTTTTTACAAAGTTAAAATTAATTTTGGGAATTTTGAGTGAAATTTTAGAGAAAAATTGCAGTTGCGGTAAGGATTGTATTGAAAATTCTGATTAATATATTCTAATAATATTAATACAGTACAAAAATGCCATTATTATCTGTGTTGATAGCTATAAAATTTGTAAATACTTCTAAAAGTTTTTGAAATATGTCAATTTTTATGCAAAAACTCAATTTTTTACAAAACACTAATGTTATTTTCTCACAAAAAGTGCAATAAAATAAATAAATATATACACAAAATTGATTATAGTTAGATAACAGATAAAACTAAATAAAACATTTTCTAAAAATTTCAAGTCAATTTTAAAAAGGAAATTCTGTATGAACTGTGTCGTGAAAAAAAAAATTAAAAAAACATAGTTTCTCAGAAAATGCTTTTAAAATTTTTAATACAATATAAAAAAATTTTCATAATTGTCCCTTTTTAAACTCTCCATATTTATACTCAAGCTTTTTTTAGCTTCATGAAAACTGTTTTGGGCCCTTTTATTTTACCCTTTTTTGTTTTCGGAATTTTTGTGGACTATAACAATTGTCGTTTTTAGCAAAATTTTTTTGGTGAAAAATTGCAGTTACGACAAATCTTGTAAAAAAATTCAATAAATGTATTCAAATAATATTTATACAGTACATTAACATCTTTATCTGTGATAGGAATCAAAAAATTTGTAATGCTTTTGGAAGTTTTTTAAATATGCCAATTTTTTAAAAAAATAATGCTTATTTTTCATAAAAAGGCAATTAAGTACATAAACATATACACAGAGATTAGATTTTGATTCATAACACAGGTAGAACTAAAAAACGTGTTCTAAAAAATTTAGATTTAGTATTTTAAAAATATTTTTTTTAGTAGCTTTATCATGAAGAAAAATATTAAATAACAGTTTCGTAAACACATTTAAAATTTTCTCTAAAAATTTTTTTCTACTTACTAAACATTTTAAAACCCCCCATATTATGCAAGCTCTTTTGGGCTTTTTTAGCTAATTTTGATTTTTTTGCTTTTTTTAATTTTTTGTTGGGGGTTGTGGCTTTCGATTTTGAATTCTCTCTGTCCAATTTCCCCATAAAATTTTTTAAGGGTATTGGTCTTTTTACCTAAAAAATTTAAAATAACACGTCCTAAAAAACTTAATTTTAAGATGCACAATGCATGAACCCAAAAAAAAAAAATTTTTTTATGAACAAAAATTTCTTTGGTAAAACAGACCACAAACATTTTTAAAAAATTTTCATTATTATTTTGAGTCATCCATGAAAGGCTTTTTTTTGCAACCCCTTATCACGGGTTAAAAAGTGGTTTTATCATTTTTCACTAAATTTGAAAGGCCTGCTTTTTTTGTCTACATATCTTTACCCCAAAAGATTGTTTATACTTGCACCAGCTGTCTTTCCCTTTGAACATTCCCCTGAAAATTTTGATTCTAGGAGCAGTGAAAGGGCAGCTATTACAGCGTGCTTTTTTTCGGGGCACCCCTTTTGCTGCGGTGGCAATCCATAATATTCTGCAGTTTATCAATAAATTTATCAGTTAATTTCCCCTTCCCACCAAGTCCTTTGGTGTTCTTTTTTTTTCCAAATTGGCCTACTCTTTTTGTATATTCCTAACATTTTAAGTTTTGTGACACTTTTTTCACCATATATATCTTTCACTTTAAAAGCCCTTTTGGGAAACACCATCACCATAAAAATACTCGGGGGTTTCTGCAGGTCTCTTTGATTAGTGACCCCAAAATTCGAACTCCAACGCTTCCCTGTTTTTAGAGGATCCTTTGTAATTTGAACATTCATGCTCAGATTTCACATTCATTTGACCAAATTTTTCAATACTTTTCTTTCTTAGATCAAAAATTTTTTTCCAGTATCAATGGGAAAAAACTGAAAACCATTAAGTGACATATGGCCCTCCGCTGCCTTGCCATCTAGAAAAACCCAAAAATTTTACTTTTTTAAAATTTTGCACTTCTTTTTGATGCAGCTTTCATATTTTCTTCAGAACATAATTGTACTGCTTCCAGCATTGAGTTCATAACTCTGAAAATTTTTAGAAATGCATGGCAAATTTAAAATGCATAACAACTTCTTACCGCTGAGAAACCTCAATCAATCTCAATCCCAAAAACCAATAAAAATTTGAGAAGGGGAATTTTTTTTTTTCTTTAGGAGTAGAAGTAAACCAAACATGAATCCACAATTGCGCCACACACAAGTTAGAGCAAAGTCTTCCTAGAATTTTGAAATTTCAATCCCGTTGCAAACATTCCCGCAACACAGGATTGGGAAATTTAAAACAAAACTTGGAAATAAAAATTATATTCCCCGTAGAACCATGGGGAAAATTTAGGTTCAGGCACATCAAAACGCTCAATTTTTTTCCCCACGGGTATTCTGTTTTTTAACTTGGTAAACCTATTACCATAAAACTTTCTCTTTCTGGACACTTTCGATCTGCTTTCGGCATTTTTGAAAAAAATAAAAAAATAAAACGTTAAAAAAAAAAGAAAATGAAAAATAAACTGTAAAAAAATCAAAAATAATATAAGAAGAACCTTTAGAATGAACAAAATTAAAAAAAACTATAAAGATAATTTTTGCCCCCTCAGTAAAACAAGCTTGAATTAAAAAAAACAGTTCCGTTAAAAAGATTAATAAATAAAAAAGGATACGTTGATCTATATTTACAAAAAATTAAATATTTATATTGTTTAAAAATCACGAAAAGACGTTCAAACTTTTTTTACATTTTTTTGTCTCTTTAAACACTCATTTCCGGTTTACTAAATAAGCTATAACTTAGCTTCTAAATATCGTAGGAACTAAAATAAAATATTTTTGGAATCTTAAATGTATGGGCTATAATATAAAAACATTAAAAAAAATTTCGAAAATTTTCTCCAAACCGAGGATTTTTGGGTAGTCACATACCTTAATGTACATCTGGTTCAGGGAAACGCGGCGTAGATAGGATTCTAACAATAACATTAACGGCGCTGAGCGACCATGGGAAGTTTTTGAAGAACCCGATGGTAAAATATAAAAATTTTTTTTTTAAAAAATGATATATACTGTTAAAAATTTTTGAAATGTAACGGTATTATGTGAAAATTTGTTATTCAAGTAATTTAAAAGTTTTTATTTCAGGGGGACGGACCCCAATTCTGGATAGGGAACAATTGTTTTCCATTTAAAAACAAAAAGGATGGATATAAAAATGTTAACAAAAAAGATTATAAAAAAACAAATTTTTTTATTTAAATAAAGGGGTGGATGAGACATGTAAAAAAAAGATTTTTTATAATAGTTTTTAATAACATTAAGTAGCATTTAAGTAATTTAAAATATGTGTTCCCATCTAAGCCATAGATGGGTTTTTTCCAGTCCCGTAGCCCCGGGTGGGGCATACCCCTATTTTTGTAAAAATGAAATCTACCATGATTAAAATGCATAACTGTTAATGTTGGTCTAAACAATTAGTAAAAATTTTTCTGACTGTCAAGGTTTA
>BMAV01021233.1:74398-98474 GCA_019973955.1 Trichonephila inaurata madagascariensis | reverse complement strand
CGATTCTTAAGTTAAAAAGTATGCACAATAGCTTCATAGGCCTAAAAGTATTTAAAAATGTTAAAACTAAATATATTAGCGCGTGCGCTTATGTATATACACACACAGAGAACTGCTGCTTTGTCTCGATGGTGCTCAAAAGTACCAATTCAAAACATCGTTGAACATAAAGTAAAAAAGACTTACACTTTTTATTTTACAAACAATATTTCTCAGGGCTTATTAAAATCAGAGAAAAAATTGTAGATGGCAAACCTGTGAATGTTGATATGTTTTACCGCAAAATCTTATCGGCACTGAAATGAGACACATAGTAAAATAACTTTAACTTTACAAAACTTTTCTTTACAGTATTGTTAATATTACGTAGATCCGAGGATTTTATGCAAAACAACCATAAAGAAAATAAACAGTTCTTCAAGAGCGATGCGAATTTATTAACAAAAGTCCAATCTTTTAAATACAGGATTCAGCAGCAATATTCACAAAGTAAATCTCCAAAGGTCTTCACACCTTCAAAAGCACTCAAACACAATTGCCAGTGTTTAAAAATACATGTATGTAACAGCTTATTCACAAGCACAGCCAACTAGTCAAAACAATCCTCACTATTCGCTGGATAAAATCATACTCCTCCCGTACCCGGGAGCAGCTTTATTTATAGGCGTGACAGAAACTTCCAGAAATATAACCGCTCGTGTCACTAAACGTGACACTAGTGGAGAGTTCTACTACTTTCTAGAATATTCCAGAGGGTTCCGAACTCGCCAACATGGTCACCAATGACGCCAAATTGGCCGCCAAAAATGATGCCAGCTTGGATCTACCGCCAAGATTTCGCCAAGTTCTCATTGAATCGCCATTATAACGTAAGGGGTGGCTTTGATTGTGAGTAGCACAATTTTAACATGAAATAAATATAACACAGAGTAATATAAATGCATTAAACACTCAAATACAAATTATTTACACTATTTAATGAAATTTCCAACAATATCTTAGATTAAGCAGGTATGTGAATTACGGTTAGAGTAAAACTACTACTACAAAAAAATATTAAGGTTATTCTTACAATGTAAATAAATATTGATTATATAAAACTAAAATTAGAAAAATTATAATTTTAATTTGTTTCAATTAATAATGCTTAGCAGCTACTTGAGGGCTATTAGTAACAAATCTTCAAATCTGGAATAAAATTTAATTCTCAGAAAAATTATTTTTCAGCAAGTTATTCATTCTAACTACCGTATTTACTCATATCCTCAGCCCCACCAATAATTTAAATGTTAATGCTACTACTAAAAATTGATTGCTAAGAATCGAAGAAAAAAATTCGTTGAATGGAACAATTAGAGGTTCATATTAAGCATTTCAAAGTTAAAATAACTGAAAAAAAAGTTATTATTTTTTACTTTTTATTCGTTCTCATTTTAAATTTTTTTAAATTTGGATATTGATAAACCAGTTTACACCATTTTTCATTTTTCACAAAAACTCTTCGAAAATTTGGGGTTTGACTTAGAATCGATGGCAACTTAGATTCGAATAATTACGGTGTTTCCAAAACATGCACATTTCTCTCCTGCAAAATAAGAAAATGTTGAGGATCCGAAGAGATTAACGAATTTTTTTTTAAAAAAACAATGTTTTGAAAAATGATTTTATTAAGGAATTGGAAAAAACAAACCCTCATTAATTCGTATCCCACAAAATAGGACAGATGAGTAACTCCAAATTCGTAATTAATAAATTAAAAAAAAAAGATGAGTTAGACAACAAAAGATCGGCCGTTTCACGCGTATTCATTTGATATCCTTTTGTTTGAATTATTTACCATTTTTCTTTGTTTTTTTTAGAATACAGATACTTTTTACTGTACTAAGTATAAAGCTTTGTCTCTTCGCTCATTTTATTGTTTTTGTTTGATCCGGGCATCCAAGAGCCCGTATCAGTCCAAATTAATGAGGCTCTTCTATATTTTATTTTTCACAAGACTTAAGATATAAGGAAAAGTATTTTATATGTATTCGTATTTGTTATTTTATGTCTAACTCAGTATATGTTATCGTCTTATTTTCTGTATGCTTGACTTATGTTTTTCATTATAACTCTTTCATTGGTTTCGTTAAAAATAGCCGTTATATTCTTAACAGATTCTAACTTAAATTGTTAAATATTTTATTGCACCTATAAACTTGCTTATACAATAGAACCTGTTTTTGTGCAGTTCTTTTTTTATGTGATTTTATTTTTGTGCGACCGCATATAAAAAGTTTCTGCAGTATTTAGACGAATTTGCTTGTTATATGTAAGAATGAAATTTTCGAATAAATTTTTTATGCGGTTCCTATCAACAGCACAAAAACAGGTTCAACTGTATCAGTTTAAAAAACAGCTCGATTTATCAATATATGGATATAAATAAGTTGATAGACATGTTTTATAGTTCAGTACTCGAAAGTTACTTGTGGCCGCAGTAGCCAAGTGGTTATGGTTACGAAATCGTGGTTATCGAGTCACGGATTAAACCTAGTGCCACTGAGAGAATGTTTATTAACCTTTTTACGCTGATGTATTGATCAACGGAAAACACTTTAGAGACGGGTGTGTCACATACGCATCCACCTCAAATGTCACTGACAGTCGGATGTTGCACCGGTGAATCGTGGTTCGTACTGATCTATCAGACTAAGTTCCATCGAATGCCCTGTGGTCGCGGTAGCCGAGTGGTATAGGTATCGGATCGTGGCTTGCCTTATCGCGAGTTCGAGCCCAGTACCACTAAAGACCCGCCGTGTAGAACAGCGATGCACGTTAAATCTGTCGAGAGCTGAAACGTCCTCCCGTTGGTGTGGTGTGGTAGTTAGGAGAGGGGGGTGCCAGCTTAGGTGTCGTCCACGTCACTTGACCATGGTTCAAAATTACGTGGTCCGTCGCCAAAAGCCCTCGTGTAGCTGAACAGTGCGACGTTAATATTCAATCAATTAATCCATCCATCGAATGCCCAACCACCCAAATCGAGGGGCTCGAGACTGGTGCATATGTGACACACCCTTCGCAAAATAGTTAACATCACACTATATAGCTAATAGGAGGGCGGTTAACGGCAGACCTCACATAATTTTGAGTCACTGTCAAGTAAAGGGCAGCTTAGATTATGTCTTGGTCTCTCTTTCAGAATTACGAGGTCAGTTGCCACTACCCCCCTGTTGTTGCTTCAGTGGGTGACGTCAAATCAAAAGACGATGTTCTTTTTTCTTTACACTCATCTTACAGCAGAAAAATTATAATTTCGAATAAGTTTAAATATAGTCATGACTATATGAAACTTTCTAAATAAAAGGATTGTGTTTCTGCACAAGTTTCGCAACTTATTTTCTCGCTCGTTTCTTTTTTCTAGACAAAAACATTCTTCCTTTTTGGAGTCATAACAAGACGTTTTTTCATGAAGTTCAATATGTTTATCTGTAGGTTTCTTGTATTAAATTTCATTTATTGGGTTGTATGTTTAGAGCAGACGTGACATTTATATTAATACAGAAAATTTCTTGGGATAAAAAAAAGTTTTATCATAAAAATCTACCTTTTATCATTATAAAGCAAAATTTATTATAAGACGCACTTTTAATGTTTAATAGTTAACATTTAGATGACACGCTGTTAAAACTATACATTTTTTGCAACATTGTTTGTTCAATATAAGTTCTTGAGAACAATTCAAGAGGAACGACGAGATTTTTTCAAAAACACATTGTTTGCATTGATGGCTTAATAATTGGTGTCAAACATAAAAATTGACGTGGATAGACGTAGA
Organism: Trichonephila inaurata madagascariensis; assembly: GCA_019973955.1. Classification (NCBI taxonomy): domain Eukaryota; kingdom Metazoa; phylum Arthropoda; class Arachnida; order Araneae; family Nephilidae; genus Trichonephila; species Trichonephila inaurata. The sequence continues at coordinate 94,657 of BMAV01021233.1, read as the reverse complement.
CGTCTGGATAATATTTTTATTAATATCCATTCAAATTCCATCGCCGTCGGGAAATAAGTCAGACATTGGGATTTTTTAAAGTATATGACAGAATATTTCACCGTGATTTAAATATTTTATGCTGTTTTCAATACTGTAGGTATTCGAATTCAATCGACACTGGAAAAAAATCCCTCACAAATTATTTCGAAAATATAACAGTGATATATATTCGAAAGTATATAACTTTGCAGTGATTAAATATTTTATATTAGATTTATTACTGTATATATAAGCAATAATAAAATTCTGTGAAAAAAGCCTGTTGTAATATCATATTTTATATTTTAAAATATTATATAGATTGCTATATTAATTTAAGTGTCATCACAAAATACTTTTCAACTTGGCATAAAAAATGCGCATTCTTTTCCCAGGAGCCTATTAATACCCTTACTGAATTATATCTCTTTTTGGTCAAACCATAAAAATTTTTAGAATTAAATGCGATTTTTATGACCCAATTTCATATGTCTCGAATGAGTGAGAGATTTAGAAAACGCTTTTGCTAGTGTTTCAGTCGTACAACCACTGCATCGAAATATTTCATGCAATGATATCTTCTTCTGCAAGCAACGAAGGAGAGGAATAGAAAACCTTAGAGATTGCCCAAATAGAGGACACTCTTTCGTTCCAGTCTTCTAACGCGTGCATTTTGAACCCAAAGGTAATCAATTCAAAACACCCTACCTCCAAAGCAGCAAACAAGATCCCCATGGGACATCCTCCCAACATCTCCCAAGAACAGCTTGTGAACGAAGTGGTGACCATGGAATTGAGCACTAAATGGGAGTACAGTTTAACACTACTGGTTGATTATGCACTTTCATGAAGAGAGACTAAGATATTCCCAATAAATCATGACTAATGATTCAAATGGAAAGGGCTCACACGTCAACTAAACCATCTCAACAGGAGACTGGCCACGACATCAGTGGAAAAACGTTCCAATGACACTCAAATATACTGAAGATACATATGAATTTCAGTAATGGCTGGAAAAACAACCTTCTCTAAGTATTGCTCAGAACGTTCATCAAACGCAAAAGCAATTTTCTTCTCTAAGGGGGGTATGCGGTACCATCTTCTTCAAGTTGCAAACAACAAAGGACTAGAATAAAAGCTTTTAAATGCTGTCCCAAATAGGAAATCAATTTTGTTTTATTCGTTTAAGGCAGTGGTCTTCAAGTCGAGCGCTGCACACAGGTACCGGATTGTGAATCCAGTTATACCAGGAGTCCAAGGAATAGTAAACTATTTCTCTTTTATTTCCTGTGTTGTATTCTCTAGTGCTTCTGTGGCTTTCCATGTAAATCACTTTATAATCATTTTTGGGTGCAATGATATTTTATTCTGAAGGCATGATTAAATACAATTCAATTAAAACGATCTAAAACATAAACAATCAAATTGCATCCCCCCTCTCCCAGTGGGCCGCAGTAAAATTATCAAACGTTGATCGGTCCGCAGCCAAAAAAAAGAAAGGTTGGAGAACACTGGTCTAAGGCAGTACTTCTCAAACTTTCAGTTTTTGTGATCCAATTTTCGATCATAATTTTTATCACGCCTCCCTCACCCCGTATGCAATAAAAATGTATTGAAATCAGTTATAATGTCGTTACTTTGACGTTACCGTACAAATTATCAAGATAAGTATTAAATTTTATATACATTTTTGCATATGATAAGCTCATGCTTCCTTTTAGTAAATTAATAAATTTTTAAATATTTTTTTGTTTTCAACTTTTCGATATGATCGCTCCTTCCACGTACGATATCACGTGTCCCTATGGGGTGTGCCCACAGTTTGAGAAACGCTGGTCTAAAGCATCATGAAGTAGCTGAGATCAAGTAATAAACACCCCTGCCGAGGTTTCTCAATAGCTTCCTCCAAATTCATGACATGACGAGTAACATGCTACCATCTGTATCTTGTCTAAAAATGACATCTTCGAGGTCTCGAAGTAGCCACGGTAGCCAAGTGGTCAAGGTGATGGAATCTGGGTGGCGGGTCATGATTTCGAGCTTTGTACGTCTGAACGCCTGCCGTGCTGAGAGAACTGATGCATGTTAAATTTTTCGAGGCTCAAACGTCCTCCATTTGGTGTGGTTCGGAAGTTCAGAGAGACGGTGGCTGCTCAGTTATAGTTCGCGTCACTTGACCATGGTTCAAAATCACGAGGTTCGTTGCTAAAAGCCCTAGTGTAGTTGAATAGTGTGACGTTAATATTCACTCACTCACCCACCCGAGGCCTCGAAAACCCGGCAACGCCACCGACAATGATATCTAAAATGAAAGGCTGGTTCTATTTGATGCTTCCACACACACATACCTCTCATAATGTTGTACTCTCATGTTGTAAAAGACAACAGGGTGTCACTCCTGTATAAATATTTATCGTTGGGTGCACCACATTGTCATGCAGATCTCTATGCTTCACTGCAAGGAAAGATGCAGGAATGATCCCCATGCAGCAGTCTATATAGCTCAAGATGTCGTCGTATTGTTCGAGAATATTTATCGTACTACAAATCCATTTTCTATATCTAAGTTCATGAAGAAGCTGTACTATCCAGCAAGACGAATATGATGTTTGTTTTCTCGACAGGATATAGTTGAGAACCAACCTAGTATTCAGTATGATTTTCCCGAGTGCATCGATTTCATATTCACATAACACTTGTGAGAATCCGTCCACTTGGGGTAACAATATAAACCGCACTCTCTTCTGAATAAATTAATTCTTCCATCAACACTTCAATTTAGGTTTCTTTGATTTGTTGATTCTTAAAAAACATTGCATCGATGAACTTTGCGATTTTGAACTATGGTTGACTGAAACTGAATTGGCTCTCTATTCTCCAAACTTCTACGCCATTCCAAAGGGAGGATGAGTCTCAACAAATTTAGTACGCATAAGCCACTCTATATGAAGGCGTCAGGACTATACAGTGGTGTCAAGACTCCAACCGATGAACTCGACAGATGCCACGTTTCATTTTTAGAATACTATCCTTAAGAACTTTGAGATTTCATGTACAAAGAAAGCCCTGAAAAAAAAATTGTGTGTACTTATCACCTAATAGAAGTAAAATGTTTAAATAATTAAGCATTTTTATATATTTATACGTAAATATATGCGATTTAACTGTCAATTAGTCTAATTATTTAAAAATATGTATTAGTAAATTACTTATGTATTTAATAATTATATAATATATATGTTTATATGGTACATACTATCGCAACAATGCCACCGCTCAAGATAACTCGCCAAGTTTGTGCAATCTTGTCGTACCTGCTGAATTGGCAACCACGTTCTTTTTTCATATAATGTCGCCAATACCGTTGCGGTAATACGTAAGTGCTGTTTATATTATATAATGCCGTATACTATGTAAGGCTAGGAAAACGTATGCCTTGAGAGCCGTTTACTTTTCTAAAAACTATCTAAGCAAACAAAATGAGAAGATTTGTACTTTTTCACAATGAATGTTTTTATTTTTTAGTTATATTTGCTGTCTTCACTAATATGAACAAAAAAGTTACCAAACTTCTGACCAGTTAACTTCAATATAATTTTGGATTTTAATTATTTTGGCACATTTTTGTGCTTACATGTTATTTCTACTGAATCGAAATATAGAGAGAGGTCCCATGTTTCGTTTCTGCTTATCTTTGATCTCCTTCATAAGAATAATAATTTTTCCAATTATTTTTGCATAAGCTCCTCTTTTCTTGTTCACTCGCTGGAGTTGAGTGGAAGTGGGCTCCATGACAGTAATATTTAAATAAATAAAATAATACTGAACGGGAAAAAGTGTGCGTGAAAGTGTTCCTTTAAAAGAAAAAACACGCGCCTAGAAATACACAATTGAAAACTAAGCGAGCGTCGCCGATTCGAGCACGATAGCCGACTGGAGCCGAGTAAATCCGAATGAACGTAATGCATCTGAATCTGACTCTTAATTTAGATTCACTCTTAAGCAAAACACGCCGAAAGAAGTCATCCCTTTGCCATTCGTTTCAAAATGGCATTCGTGTTTCTCAATTCATCAGACCCTTTCAGCAGCTTACCTACTTTTAACAACAGTCTGATCATCTTAAGGCTGTTTTCGGCTACTGTTAAAGTATAGGACCCGAATTCGAAATATTTTTCAGATATAAAAGTACTCAAACATTAATATTATATTCTGGCTTCACTATCCTGTAGAGAATCGCTTGTTTTACCATACTACTCATTTTTATCCGAGTTGATGCATTTTTTCTATTATAAAATGTGTTTCGCATTTTTTCTCCTATACCGTAATGCTAAATGAGCTATCCCTTTACACGTTAAATGGAAAAACTAATTATTTATGAAATATTTTCAAAATTTAAGAACACTATGTTGTAAGCAAATGCATGAGTTACAATGTCACATATTTTTATAAAAATTGAAGTATTTTTTTCTGTCGGAAAATGTGCTCCGCGTTAAGTTCACGCTCTTGTATATACGTAGAAAACAACCTTAATCATTATTCCTAAATCTTTTTCAATGCGTAATTTCTTTCAATGATCTTTAAACTTTCAACATTCTCTGAAGCTGAAATTTCATACAAGACCGATAGTATGTAGATGACCCTAAATTGATCAATTATTTATAGCTTTATTGTAGCTATAATTTATAGCATTTCAATAGCAATATCACCCGATTATACCAAAAACCTCCGAAAGATAATTTAACTAGTAATTGTTTCCTATTTTGAATGCGTAAATAATTTTTAATTCAATCAAAGAATGCCTAAACTTTTCGTTTTATTGATTTTAATTTTGTGTAAAACACAGAAGAAAGGAATCAATCTGGTAATAATTGTAATTTGAATGGGTTGAGTAATGGTAGTATTATGCCTATATTTAGCTAAGAGTTCTGTAAGGAGCCCCTGAACAAAGACTTTTAAAAGTGACGGCTCTATCGGTATCCTTCAGTTTAACAAATCTTCTTGTGAAATCCATGGTCCTTAATAACTATTTTATTGGCAACGCACCCTCTGAAGATGAGAACGTGATTCTGTAAATTAGGTCTTGTATATATAGTCTAAGCCAGGGGTGGCGAACCTTTATGGATCAACGTGCCATTTTTTCTAAAGAAAGGCTTAATGAGGTATAGACGAGCCATCAAATAAGTTTGACTTGTGATTACTGGGAAAATAATAAAATTAAATGTTAACAACTCAAAAATCTTTTTTTTTTCTACGAAAAAATACATTTTGCTGTATAGTAGTAAATGTTTTAGTTATACGTGTAATTCAAATTAAGTAACAGTGGTGTGACTTCTACTGTTGCAGATTAGGTAAAAACTAACTTATATTAAAGATTTATGATGTTACTTTTAGCAGAATACAACCTGATTTAGAGTTATCTGCCAAACGGTTTTTATGTGAGTCTTTGATGTTATTCATCTCTGAAAGTAATGACTCGTTGGAATAGGTAGATGAACAAATGGTTAAAATAGCTTGATACAGCTTCTTTAAACAGTTGAATTTTTCTGGAATCTAGTTCCATGTTTCCAAAATTTCGTTACTGGCATCGACTGCGTACCGTGACCGATTATTCGCGCTTGTTCGAAATACTTAGTGAACTTTGTTATTTTGAACTAAAACGCAAACCGTTTTGGTCGGCGGCGTGTTCAAAGTTTTGTACCGCGTGCCATTGGTTCACCATCCCTGGTCTAAGCTTTCAAGTTAGAGGGAGGAAGAAGGGAGAAAGATAGGATAGATTGCTTGCGGGACAGTGATTAATCAAATTTATAGCGTAACGCATATATTTGCTATTTGAAAATTGTAATAATTAAAGTGACAGTTTGTCACTAGAGATTAAAAAGAGATTAGATTTCTAAGAAGGCAGTGTTATTCGAACCTTAAGTAATTGTTCTAGTATTTAAGGTATTCGAGAGACTACGTTCGGAACCGTGATTTTGCAAAAGCGTATAAATGAATAATATTTATGATATTTAGTGTCACTTAGATTAGAAAACGTATATAAAATATTTTAAGAATACTATTACAATAAAAAAATTATTCAATTACAATATTTTGATAAAAAATGAACATAGAATAACCAATTTTCAAAAAAACATTCTTCTTTTATGAAAAATGCTTCTATTATAATAATATTTTTCCTGTATGTAGCTCAGATCTTTGTACAGAGGCTGAACAAGAATTTTTGAAATATACAATTTAGAAGTGGATTTATCCATATTTTACAACAACAGAAGGGAACTATTTTCAGAAAAAAAACGCCGATTATTATTTCATTTGGTAATAACTCTGAAAATAATGTGAATTTTTCAAAAATACTAGTTCAGACTGTCTGGAGAAGTCTTTACTTTATTTAAGCAAAATATTATTATTATAAGAGCATTTTTACAAAAGGAGAACATTTGGAAAAAAGGTTATTCTAAGTTAATTTTTTGCCGAAATATTGTATTTATATAATTCTTTTTTTGTAAAAATGTCCTTAAAACAATTTTATACATGTATTCTAATCTAAGTGACACTAAATATCAGGAAAACTATCCATTTATGCACTTTTTTAAAATTACAGTTCCGAACGTAGTCGGATACCTTAAAGTCTGCTTATACCTCGCGCACCTTGTTAATTGACTCCATATAACTTTATTTGGATACATTTCTTTGTTTTGATTGATTGAACTTGTGTTATTGTGATTGCGTTACAAATAAATTAAATGATTGTGATTATGGTGAGTCGTCCTTCCCTTTCTTCCACGTCTCCAGGGGTGGATCCAAGATCCTTACAACTGGAATTATTCATGTTATATATATATCACAGTAAAGAAATTTTAGCAAAAAAACACTGATTATATTATTTCAAATGAAAATAACTTTGAAAATAAGTTTTTTTTAAAAAACTTTGTTTAGGCTATCTACAGAAATCTTAGCTGTATATAGGAATAATATTTTTATAGAAGTATTTTTCGTATAAGGAGTGTTTCCAAATTGTCAATTTTTTTTTCATATTTTCTCAAAAAAAGAGAGGGAGATAGATGCATTTAAATAATTTTTATTGTAAAATTACTCTTAGAACTTGCATATGTAAAATTGTTTTAATTAAAGCAACACTAAATACATAAAGAATATTCATTTATAGCGCAATTTCAAAATCATGGTTCTGAACGAAGTCTTAAATTCTTGCTGAATATATTAATGTATAAATCTATTCTTCTATTTAACTTTTAATTCCTGGGATTCAACTTATAAGAAAATTTAACATATTTTAAATCTAGTTTTATTAACTCACATTAAGGTATCCGACTACGTTTGGAACCATGATTTTGAAAAAGTGCTTAAATAGATAATTTTCATAATATTTAATGTCATTTAGATTAGAATACATGCATAAAATTGACTTCAAGACATTTTGACAAAAAAAATTATTTGAATACAATATTTCATCAAAAAATTAATTTAGAATAACCTTTTTTCAAAATGTTCTCCGTTTGTGAAAAATGCTTCTATTATAATAATATTTTGCCTGTACATAGGTCAGACATCTGTACAGAGGCTCAACTGTGTTTTTTTAAAAATTCACATTATTTTCAGAGTTACAACCAATTTAAATAGTTATATTGGCTTTTTTTTCCTTAAAATTTCTTCCCTCTGATGTCGTAAAACATGGATAAACCCTCTTCTAAATTATACATTTCAAAATATCTAGTTGAGCCTCTGTACAGAGGTCTGAGCTATATACAGGCAAAATATTATTATAATAGAAGCATTTTTCACAAAAAGGGAATATTTTGAAAATGGGTCATTCTATGTTCATTTTTTGTCAAAATATTGTACTTAAATAATTTTTTATTGTAATTCTATTCTTAAAACAGTTTTATTTACATTCTCTAATCTAAGTGACACTAAATGTCATAAATATTATTCATTTATACACATTTGCAAAATCACGGTTCCGAACGTAGTCAGATCCCTTAAGAAGTCTAAAAATAACTAAACTGAATGATTGTTTTTAAATGCTCCCTTCACACTTATACAAATTAAAAATGAACAATAAGTGAGTCCCATTTGTTTGAACAGTATACAGTATATATAATATCTGGTTATATAAGTCGATACCAGATGATATTTTTATTCAACAATTTTTTTTTTGAAAGGGTAAAGATTCTAAGGATAAAATTTGTAATTCAACCTTTAGGTCGAAGACATCTTATAGAAAAAAACATTCTTCAGCAACAAAATTTCAAATAATATTATTTTTGGATGTATACTCCAGAAGTGATGCATTGTTCACAGACAGCGTAGACATAAAGCTCGAGAGAGAGATCGAAACACCCTAAATCGATCGCAGAAAGCTGTCTCGGTGTCAAAGATTTTGTGAAAGATTGCTTCACGTTAGTCAGGATCTGTGACATGTGGAAAAACAGGAAAAGAGGGAAAAAGATTGAATGAGTGTCTCTCTCTCTCTCATTTATTTGAACATATATTATCTGCCTCTATTTATAATGACGAAAAATAAATAAGGACTTGGTCAAAACACTTTTTATTAATCGTCTCATACTAAATGAACAACTTTTCTTATAAATTGATTTTGAAAAATATGATTTCATATATTTATTTCATCATTTCACTCCAAACTTTTAAAATAGGTTAAATGTATATATTAAGTTAGCCTAACAAGATTGGAATATTTTTTTTCTTAAAATAACAATAAAATGCTTTTTTAGGAATCCATACCAATAAATACTAATATTTAACCAGAAATTTTTTTTAAAAAAATATATAATTATGATTTTTGTAAAATTTAGATAAGTGAAATTTTAGAAATATTTTTGAAACACTTCAAAATAATTAGAGAGAAAAGTAAAAAACATATAATTAAAAGTATTACTAAGATAAATTAGATGTATTTATCTAGAGAATGTACTAAAAGTTTGTTTTGTTAAAATTTAAAAATTTTAGAGCTGATCGAGTAAGTTTTATGAGAACTGTTATATTCTTTTTGGAGACCATTATTTAAGTACCAGGATATAACTAAAAATCTTTATATAATAAGAAACATTTAAGTACATTCTCTTGAAAATAATATAAATATCAGGTTCAAAAAGTTTTATAGAAATACATTTACAACATTTTGAGTAATCAGACTCGCGCGCCATGATAGATTTTGAAAAATTTAATTGCCCACTTCTGGTTTTTATAATTATATAAAATTGAATGTAACTTGGCCTCCATGTAGCGTAGAAACAAAAAGAAAGTTCTATTCAATAAAATAAAAACAAAAAATGTGTTTTGACCAAATTCACTCACTTCAACATTTTTGGATACCTTAAATCATCGAAATGCAACCACCAACACACGAAGTGACGTATCTATAGTTCTAAAGGATGAAGAAATTCAGATTCATAAATATCACATTTTTTTTTCTTTGAATATGGGCAAATTTTCATAGATATTATAAGCACTCAAAATAAAATAGGACAAATTTCTAAGTAATCTTGCGGAACTCATCCCTATTAAAAAAAGTCATTAATCCTCATATGTTTTTGAGGTGGCATCAGCTGAGTGGTTAGTATCACGAACTGATGGCCAGCATTGTTTCTGTTTATGCGTAGATTCGAGACCTGGTGTTAGAAACGACTTTCCGTGTAGATCAAGGATATCAAATTCTCGGCCCGATCAGTATATAGACACATAATATATAATAAAACATCAAATTTTCTCCCGAAATAGGAAAGATTGTAGCTGAAAAGAGGTATCAAGTGTCAGGATTTACACATGAGATTTTTGTTCTTTGACATATGTTTATTATAACGTATTATTCGAAAAATACCTACATTTCAAAGAAAATTTATTTTTTTGCGGTTGACCTAAAGTTAAACCTTGTTAGTTTAGCCAAAGTTAGCCTTTGAGTTTGACACCCTTAAAGTAGATGGACTGATGTACATTAAAATTGAAGGACCCAAAGTCCCTTCACAATAGCGTGGTGTAGAGTTTGGATAATTTAGGGTCATTTCTGGTGTCATCCTCAATACGTGACCGTGATTCAAAGCCACAAGGATAGTGTGGTCAATACTGTCATATTGTTTTAAAATGCAATTCCAATAAACAATTTTGTAAATTCGAAGTTTTTAATACTCCCATTGTACCCTTTCCTTCTTTTCGGTCATTTTCGCAATGTTTATTCCATAATTTTCATCTCTTCCATTGAGTTCGTTGTCTTTGAAAAATACAGATGATCTGTTATATAGGATACTCTAGTGATACTTTTCCATTTTTATCCATCATCCTTGTCAAACAAAACTACCTACTGTCCCTTTACGGCTTGATGAACGTTATATATATATAATATTATACATATATACACGATTGAGAATTTTGTAAACGCAGCTTATATCTTCTTTTATTTCGAGAACGTGTTGCTACAGAATCTTAATTTATTTTTTTATTTGTATTATATCCTTAAAAATATGTTTAAAGTATAATTCCCCCAAACTACTTTAAGTAATTTTTGACATATTTTGAACCATTTAAATGACCACTTCTGGTAAATTAAAAACCAACTTCTAGATTTTTAAGTTTTATAAAAAAAAATTATTGCAACTTGTTTTCTGGGTAATGTCGAAATAAAATATGTTTTGTGAAGCTGCAATATAGCTCTATTTACTAAAATGAAGAAAGAACCCACAAATACAGGTTTTGATTGAAATAAAAGATTTCGACGCGTCCAAATACCTGAGGTATAAAATGATGGAGATTTGAGATTCAAATAACTTATGTATATGGAAAGTATATTTAATTTTTTCGATGGAAATTTTTTAATGATTCATTTTCTATTTGTTTATTGCATATTTATCTCGTAACTGTGAAATATTAATTGAATCTGCGTTGCAAATTTTCATTTTATGGTAAGACTCTTTCTCTCTCTCTCTCACACACACACACATTCGATGTTAAAAAATAAGATGTAATCTCAGAACACGATTTAACCCTATTTCTACTGCATTATAATTTACTGCAATTTTTTTCATGCAATATTTTTTTGAATCAGTGCATTGAAAATAAAGGGATATATAAACATAAACAAAATACTCAACTTTGGAAAATTTAATTTGATAGAAATATTGGATTTATTAAAGATATGCAACTGTAAAATTAATTAAAATATTCACTGTTCACTTAAAATAAATAATGAAGACTTTAGAAAACGATTTGACTAACATACAAAAAAAAAATTATACGACACTTACTTTTTGACATTAACTACTCTTCGGAACAAAAATGACCATCTTCGCTAACCGATCAAAATGTAAGCCTAAAACGCAATGTCTGCTATAAAACTATTCGCCTTCCCCACTAAAATACTCATCATGCAACCAGTGCTGCATATAACTTGGAAGAGTAGGTTTAAAAGAATATTCAAGGAATATTCCTGCTAAGTATCGTCAGTGTATTTGTAAAAATGATTATTCCATGTACTTTTATAGTGAGTGTGGTACTTAAAAGTACAGTCGGTAGATAAAAGGTTAAGCTGCTATGTAAAGGAACTAATATTTGTTAGATCTATATAGGCTCAAAAGTCCTCACGTTGGGATGGTGTGTGAAGTGATAGTTTAACATTATATTTTGAAGAAACAGAATTATTGGAGATGGATCTCGTAATTTTAAACCATGGTCAAAATACGATGACAAGGTGTAAAAGTTTGGAGCAAGGGATGTCAGCCCAGGTTTGTCCTCGTCATTTTTAAATGGATTTGAAATAGCAAGCTGTAATGCGATATTTAAAACCACTTTAGTATTTAAATATTTTGTGTGGAAAACTTACTTATTTCTCTTTTTGTAAAAATTTGATTTCATATGGACTTTTAAAATGCAATGAAGTTTATTTTAATCAAAACTGAAGGTATGTGTCATGTTAAAGACTCAAACCTATGACTCCATTAAAACATTTTCCGGTCATTTGTGTAGTAAATTTTTAACTCAGGTGTGTCAGAACTAAGAATGAAACGGCTAATGTTTGAAAAATTGGTAGTTGTTGATATAATTATTAAATTAAAATTACGAGAAAAATCCTCTTAAGATAAATACCAAAGAAAGAATAGAAAGGCACTTAAATCATTCGCCTGTTTGAAAATCAAACAAGAACAAGTGAAAAGTATATTTTGTTCTTCAAAATCCCTTTAAATCTCCACTTTCGTAATACATATATAACCTTGGTAAAATACCGTGCTCTAAAAATGTCTACTATATTGTTAAATGCCATTTGGTCTACGTAACTTTGGACAATGAAAGAACTTCTGTTTGCTTTATATGGATTTTTTCAGTAATTACTTTTAGTTTTTCATTAGCTTTCACTTCAATAATTCTCTTTTCTAAACTTTATTTATAACTCCAAGATAAAGTCACTAAGCTTTTCGGAATTTTAAAAAGATACAGTTGATTACTTGGACCTTATTGTCGTCGTTGCTTTTTACTTCAAGCGTACAAAAAAAAATCCCCCCCCCCCCCGAAGTGGAAATCTAAACTTATATTTTTCAAATCATCGATAGTTTGGTACCTTCGGTTTATAAAGTGTGTTTTTTCTCTTGATTTAAGAAACAACTACTACTCTCTGGATTTTTTAAACTACTAAAATGAAAGTTTAGTTCTCAAATTTTAAATTTGTTAAGATTATTTGCTAAGGTTATTTAATTAGTTAAGGACCAAATTGTGTTCGTCTGTGAAATGACCTGTGCGGGATGCGTAATATTCTTAAGTATTATTTCATTAAAAAGCAAGATTTATAAATTATATTCCATGAAATATTTCTATCCTTTCAACATTATGAAATATTAATGATTAGGTAAGAATATTTTTCTTTTGTGAATTCATAAGGTATCTCAGACTGTCTTCGACACCCTGATTTTCAAAATCATATAAATGAATATCTTTTTTTTGATATTTAGTGTCACTTGGATTATAATAAACATATAAAATTGCTTTAAGATGCCTGACTAGTGCAAAAACGTGAATTTTGATGAAAATGACGATTTTTTTTATTTCAAATTTTATATAGTTGAATTTTCTGCTTTCTAAAAATACCTTACTTTTGTTTGTACTTCAATTATTTACTAAGTTATATTAGTTTTTATGCCAAGAGAGAGCAGCAAAAACGAACCGGAAGTTAGATATCGAAACCAGAAGTATTTGCATTCTGATACTTTTTTACACTTTTTTTGGTGTTTTATCAAATTTATCTAAAGAAATATTAACTTAGGTAAGGTAATGAGGGGACAAGGTGCTATTTTTTTAAAAAAATAGTTTATCAGTTTTTAGTAAAAATTGTCAAATAAATTCGTACATTTTTTGTCATTTTTCGATTTACTTATGCCTTTGCTTCTCGATATTGTGTTTCTTGTTTAACTTTTTCAAAAATATTTGATAGAAAACTATGTTCTTAAAGACAAAATATTAATTAATTATGCATAAAGAAAGAACTGGAATAACGGAATTTGCTTCATCATTGGTGCTAGCAATGATGAGAATGTTGACGCAGTTAATCCCAAAAATATTTAGTCAGCTGGTGACAAAAAGTTGAAATCTATTCATAAAGTTTTCCAAATTTACTCAGAAAGCCTTTTTCACTAACATTTCATGGAGTATTTTACTTAAAGATACAATGGTTAAACTTGAAACACATTTCGCTTAGGTGTATTATTAACGTCAATTCCTTTAAATTTGGGACCCATACTGGTTTATACCATTAATTGAAAATGCAAATACTTCCATCCCTATGATTTTGTACATGGATTAGTAAAATTTGATCTGGAACGCATTTTAACTTCTGCCTGACACCCCTTAGAATTTTGAAAATTTTCTCGGGAAAAAAGAAAAGCTGCACAGAAAATAAAATTACCAATGATGAAAAAAAAAAGAAAAGTGTATTCATATGGAGGGTTTAAAAGCTGTTCTTTACATACATTTTATGCTAATTTCTTATAGCCTTTGTGATAAGCAATAATTTTTTACAAGAGATTTTCGTGCATGTTTGCTGATAAAATAACACACACTAATATATTTTATATTACATAGTTCTTAAGCACTAAGATACTTAGTGGAAATATATACTTGTTTTTCCGTATAAAAACTATTATTTTTTAATATAATAAAGTTTTTCTAGTGTGTTTTTTTATGTCTCTAGTTTTTATTTTAAAGAACTATGTATTCAGACGTTGAAAAAAGCTTTTTTGACTTTATAAAAATGGTAACAAAATTAAAACAAAGTATTTGAAACAAATGCATAATAATGAGATGTGTTTATAAAAAGTTTATTCTTTTAATATAAAGAGGTTTTAGGTTGTTTTAGCTGTATAATATTTTAAAATTTTGATTTTAAATTTTTTTAATGCTTTTTTCTCCGAAAAAGATTTTTCATTATTTTTATCGCACGGCAAACATTATATCTCTCAAAAAGTTCTTGAGATAATTGCGTGAAATTTTGCTTCATTGTTTATTATAGTATGCAGGCTGTGAAATAGGGATTAAGAAAAAACAATATATTTACCTTTTTTATGATTGTCTTTCTTTGTGATAAATGCAAAATTTTTGAAAAATTTTAATTTTGTGCACTTTTAACCCCTAATTTTGTAAAAATAAATAAATTATTCAAAGATGATAAATCAATGCACAGGTAACTGCTTTTTGAATAAAATTCTAAGAGCCTTTTTTTTTTATTTTATGCATTAGAATTTATTCTACAGTGTTTGTCATAATGTGCAAAAAAAGCTTAATTTTAATCAAAAAAAATTGTATATTTTCTTAGAAAAATATATTGAACATTTTATTTTTGTTACTTTTATAAGTTTTCAGTTATAATTAAACAAAAAACGAGTTTAAAGATGAATTTTTAGCAATATTTCCAAAAAATATTCCCGCAACTAGTAAGACACCTTAAGAATATTATTGCAATAAAAATTATTCAATCACAATGTTCGGCCAAAAAGAAGAAAAAAGTGACATTTTTTTAAAAAACATCGTCCTTTTATAAAAAGCTTCTATAATTATAATTTCTCTATGTATAGCTAAGACTTCTGTACACAGCCTTAACCGGGATTTTTAAAATATATAATTTTGAAGTGGATTTATTCCTACTTTAATGTATCCGAGTACAGAAATTTTAACAAAAAACACCCGTTATGATTTTAATTGATCGTTACTTTGAGAAAAATATAAACAACTGGCTTATCCGGCAAATTTACTCCTCCTAGATACAAATCCATTCCTAGATACAACCGGAGACTACTTTCGGCTCCCCTGAGCCGGCACGTTCAGTCGCTGGAAAGGTCATTAGGGTCGTCCGGCATTATCCGGTAAAGTTACTTGAATTTCTAATATCCTATTTCAGATTCTCGTTCACCATCCCGAAAATTATTAGAAAAGTACTTTTCCTGCTTCAAGACGTTTGAGGAAAGCTCCTGTCACGGTCCGGGTAATAGACAATCTTCGCAAATTTGCCGGATAATTCTGGACAACTTTTCATATCGGATATAGGATTCAAATTTCCCGTCTCAAAATACGCCAGGAATCAAGTTTTCGCGCTCCAAGGCTTTTAAGGTAAGCTTCTGCCAGGGGGTTTCTAAAATACTGTCGTCCGGCATTATCTGTCAAAGTTGTGACAATTTCTCATAACGGATATCAGATTCTGATAGCCTGTCTCAAAATACGCCAGGAATCCAATTTTCGCGCTTCAAGGCCTTTAAGGTAAACCCCTGCCAGGGTTTGTCTAAAAACGTTCTTCCGGCATTATCCGGCAAAGTTGCGACAACTTCTTATATCGGATATCAGGTTCAGGTTGCCCGCTTCCAAATACGGCAGAGACCATGTTTTCACGCTCCATGGCTTTTAAGGGAAAGTCCTGCCAGGAAGTGTCTAAAATACGGTCATCCGGTATTGTCCGGTAAAGTTACGGATATCTTGGGGATTTAATTCGAAACTCAGATTCCGCGCCCCGAAATACACCAGGCACTGACTTTTCATGCACGTTGGTTCGCAAAATCTGCTTCCGCAAGCACACACACATTCTGACATTTTGCGAATTTTCCCATTTCCCGTTTCAAATTCTTCTGGTTCAAAAATTAAAAATTGTATTATCAAAAAAATATTGAGTTGCAATCAATCATTTCTTACCTGTAGTAAAGAATTATTTTTTGCGAATGAATGTATCGCAATTTTTAATATTTATATAATAGATAATTGCACATCAGCAAAGCTTACATATTTTTCTTTTAATTTACTTGAATAGATTATCAAATATATTTAGGAAGATTTATTACTTTTAAGCAAACTTTATAAAATATTTCTCATATCACAAAAGCGTATTTAAAAAATTCATTAATGAATTCGACATTTTCATAAATATTGCTGTTGACTACAATTCTAAGTATTTTTAAGAAACTAAAATAGAAAAACCGCGGTGAGAGATGCATTCCTCTTCTTTTGAAAATATACTCCAAACGAAGAATTCACGACAAAAGAGGCATTCTATTGTAATGAGACGAGACGAATTTTTACAAAGAAGATATTTGTTTGTAAGGGAGATATTTCTCTGTGATGGAACCTCGGTATATACCCGTCTAACACATTAGCTTATTTTGAACGTTTGAACCATATTTAACTGGGACAATTATTTTGGAAAACTCAGTTTCACTTTTATATCAACAATCAGGTAGAAATGAGGAACGGTAGGAGACGACTCATAGGATTGGATTGCTCCAAATGTTTTTTTTTTCTTTTTTTATTCAGATACTTTTAAATTTAAATAAATTATTTTGGCAGAATAAGATGCTTTTTGATACCTTTCAAAAAAATTCTATTCGTTTGGTTATTTTTATTGAAGTAAATTTATGTTTTCTTATGACGTGGTTTCTTTTATATATATAAAAGGGAATTCCTTTTCTTACAAGAAAAATAAAATATTTTATGGACCATGGTATGAGAGGCTTCAACCTATCTCGCTTTGTTATAAAGGAGAAAACTCATCCGTGAAACCTTTAGAAAACCACATTTGGTCCGATGCTGAATAAAATGATTCTTTATATAGAACTGAATGAATCGTGCAGAGACTCAGATTATTCAAAGGAGAAAAAAAAGCAGTGATTCGCAAACTGTTAGGCGTGCTACCCTAAGGGGAAGGGGGTAAAAAGTAGGGTACGTGCTAGTAATGGGAAAAAAGGATTATATATATATATATTTAAAAAATTACTTTACTAAAAGGAAGCAACGCAAAATGTATACATTATGACATAATAAAATATATTTTTCAACTCATATAGTATACAGTATAATCTGTTATTGTGTGGTCCTTGTATATGCGATTTTATTTTTGCACCATTTTTTTGTGCAATTTCATTTTATGTGGTATATGAATTTCAACCGCTTTGGTGCAATATATACATCTCAAGACGCTCTGCTCATTGGTTAGAAACAGTCTCTCGACAATGCACGTTCAATTGGTTTCTCTCAACGTACTAGCAGCACGCACTTGATTGAAGACGAAACTTTCAATGACAGTGACACAGTAGTGTACACAGTTTTCCCAAAGGGGGGGGGGTCCAGGGTCGAAAGTCCGCCATTCGTGTATCATGCTCCTTTTGATTTTGTCGATTTGGGGGAACAAAAAACAGTAGAAAACTAATTATTGAATAAATAATTAGTATTAATTAATAAAATTAATCATTAAAAATAAATATTTAATTAAATTTTACGTATTATATACATAAAATTATATAATCAATCAGGAAAAAAAATCAAGGGCTTTAGGGGGGGGGGGCCGGACTTCTAGGACACCCCCTTGTGTGCGCCACTGCAGTGACATTGTCAATAATTTGACAGATTATGAAGACGGACAAGAACCGGATTCTTTGAGAGCGGATAAAATATATGCAGAAATGCAACTTTCCAAGAAATAGGAGAAACACTTTCTTACAATAGGCACCAATTGCGAAACGAGTTTTAAATTCCAAAAAGAGCTTCGATCATGCATATCTGGTTATCGTGACGTTCTTAAGCATCTGACCGACCAACCTTCTTCACAAAATATATCTCTTATTTCATAGTGCCAAAAAATAAATCAATTGAAATTGTATCTTCGATTGACGAAAGCGATTTTGAACTAATTCATCGTAGGAAGTGATGTGCAGTTGGGATTACGAGACGAATAACAGTACATGCAGTTTGAAAACTTCTC
Source organism: Trichonephila inaurata madagascariensis (assembly GCA_019973955.1). Classification (NCBI taxonomy): domain Eukaryota; kingdom Metazoa; phylum Arthropoda; class Arachnida; order Araneae; family Nephilidae; genus Trichonephila; species Trichonephila inaurata. Next base: position 76,386 of record BMAV01021233.1, on the reverse strand, counting down.
AATGTACACAATGATAAATTAAATGTTTTGAAAGTACCTCCATATGGAACGTAATCATTTATTTTTTTTTGGAAGTACTTCCTCATAACTTTCGTAAATAATTGTCACATTTTTTAAGTACGACTTTTTTTTATGCGCGGTCCCTTTCCGCCGCATGAAAAGAAATTTCTGTTGTATGTCGACCAAGAAATATGTAAGTATTTATGAAATTTTCGCATATTTTTTTTTTTATGTACGAATTTTTTTATGCGGTCCCTATCTAACCGCTTAAAGGAACAGGTTTTACTCTACCTAAAAATGTATCAGTATAACACAATTTATTTGATAATTAATGTATCAATACTAAATTAAGGACAAGTTTAATAATTAAAAGTGATTCCCATGAGCTTTTCTTCATAGGAAAATTTAACATTAAAAATTGACACTCCAAGTTATTTTTCTATTTTTAGCCGAGATCTATATTTTGTCTTCAAAGTAATCTCCGTAGAAAATCCAGCTTTACAAAGCTAATGTTATATCGTGGGTGGGTTTCTCGGTCAATTAAGAGACTCCAAAATTGCTTTAGCTATTAATTTAATCACGAACACATAACAAGTCATACACAAACCGCACAAAAAATTATATACTTTGTACAAATTTTAGATGAAAAAATAAATCTCCTCAGTTGACACTTGTAGAGAAAGCAAAAATGGGTCAGGTTGGCATCCGTCACGTCTTCCCTCGGCAGATACAAAACCTCCTCACTCAGCTCGCTGGTGGAGCTCTTACCAACCTCTCTCTTTAACCTTTTATCGACCGTCGGTACTTATAAGTACCACTCACTTTAAAATTACATAGATTAACCATTTCTACGAATACTCTGACGATAATTAGTAGGAATATTCTTTTAAATCCACTCTTCCAAGATATATGGCAGCACGGGTACTATGACGAGTATTTTAGCGGGGAAGACGAATAGTTTTATAGCAGAAATTGCGTTTTCAGCTGACGGCGTTTTCAGCGGATTGCGGAGATTGCCATTTTTGTTCCGAAAAAGTTGTTAATGTCAAAAGGTAAGACTTATTTTTTGGTATGTTAATGAAAACCTTAGAAAACGATTTGACTATTTATTTTAAGTGGACAGTGTGTTTAGTTAATTTTACAGTTGAATATCTTTAATTAATTAATTAGCTCTAACTAATTAAATTTCCCAAAGTGGAATATTTTGTCTGTATATCCCTTAGTTTTCAATGTAGTGATTAAAAAAAAATATTGCATTAAAAAAACTGCAGTAAATCATAATGCGGTCGATAAAGGGTTAAATAAAGTACAATTACAGAATATTCTCGTGAGACACTCAAGCAAGCGCAGCACCACAGATCAGTCTCGTTGCCATCAAGCTTTCTAGAATATTCTTAGAATTTGTTAAAGTAGGATTAAGAGACATTTGGATTTTAACGGACAGCCATACTTCTATACAGCACCTTTCTCATTGGACGACTGTTAGGGATATGACAAGCTTAAATATTCTGGATATTGTGGTTCGATTTTCTTCTAAACACTTTATATACTTTCAATGGATCCTTTCCCATATTGGATTGAATGGTAACGAGATAGCCGATAGTTTGGCGAAGTCTGCCACTGCTGACACCTTGCGAAGTGAAACTTGTTTATCTTCGGCCGAAATCTCCTCTATTAAAATGATAGAATTAAATGCAGTTTGGAGAATATCCCCTGCTTTTTTTTATCCTTGGTATTTTGGGGAAAAGCCGCTTTGGTATCACCAACTTAATATTCCTAGGGATCAGAGCTAGGGCTATAGCGCTTTCTTAGTGGCCACATCAAACATATTACTTTTCAACAAGGCCGGAAAGTTTTTCCAGAGTGTCATAGGTGCAAGGCTAATCGCCCCCCCCCCCATGATATGCTTAATTGCAGGAGTTTTACTATTGACGCGGGCTTAGGAAATCCTACTTTATTTTTCGATTTTTTGGTTTTTTGGTTTTATG
>BMAV01021233.1:55930-68724 GCA_019973955.1 Trichonephila inaurata madagascariensis | reverse complement strand
ATATATATATATAATATTCTTTACATTGCAACCCTTAAACAAACATACAAAGACTTTCAGGAAAATAGACATTACAGCAGATGCTGCATTCTGGGAGAGAAAACCTATCTGGTATTCTGTTCTGATAAAAGAAAAAAAAATGAGATAAAAGATCCAAACGGAGCCTTATAAATTATTCATTTTCGAATTAGTAGGAATATCAGATGCTGAAGCAATGGAAAATCAATATTAATAGTAAGTTAGGGGAATTCAAATTATAATGTGAAAATAACGAAAATCTCTCTCTCTCTCTGAAAGTAAAATAAAACTTTTGATAAATAGTCTCGGATTTAAATATTATATAATGAACGTCAACGAAAAAAAAAATCTAGCTTAAAAATTATTTGTTATCATTACCAAAGTATGTTTTTCTCTTCAAGATTATACTCTTAAAATACTATCTTATATTCGTAAATTTAGGATTAAATAAAAGGAATGTTTAAGAAGTGGCATTTTCGCAAAAGGTCTGTTTTTGATCAGGTCCATAATCTTGTAGTGAGTGAGTGAATATTAACGTCGCACTGTTCAGCTACACGAGGGCATTTTGTGACGGACCTTGCAATTTTAAGCCACGGTCAAGTGATGAGGACGATACCTGAAATGGCAACCTCCTCTCCTAACTATCACACCACGCCAAGGGGAGGATGTTTGAGCTTGACAGATTTAATGTGCATCCCCTACACGGCGGGTCTTCCATGATCTTGTAAGTTAATTGTAAGTCACCTAGGGTGATAATTTTAAACACAGTGTGTGTGTATTTTACCAGATACTAACATAAATATTCCCCAATACATAGAACGTAACCTTCAAAATGCTGTAACATTGGTACATTTCTCTTAAAATTTGTACATAATGAAAGCAAAACTATTATAAAGAATAAACATTTTTTTATCAATCCATTGATACAATATATTAATTTATGTAAAATCATTATTTTAAGAAAGAATTGAACAAGCATCAGATTATTAAGAATTTTACGACATTTGAGAATTTGACATACCTGTCTTGCAAAATTTTTCTTCATTTTGTATTCTTCTTGGCATACTTCAAACGATTTTCATCTGATAGTTTTTGTATTCTATCGGGAATTTGACGGGAAATATTAGCTAAGGACTCTGAAAGAGTAATTTTACAACGAAAACATTTTGGCTTTTACTCACTTTTAAAAAATTTATCATAAAAATTAAATTCTTACAAAATGACATAACCGAACAGTTACTTACAGTTTATAGCATGGGTGGACCATTAGTAGCCCGCAAAATATTTTATGTGACCCGCAAAAGCAGTCAGAAAATCCGCTTTAAATCAAAATTTCTTTCACGTGATTCATCTTTGATTTTTCACTATTAGAAAAACAAAGTACCTAAAAATGTTTCTAATAAGAGATCATCTGCTGAGTTTAAAGGACGAGGTGACAAGATTTAAAGATTTTAGGAAAATTGGACTTAAGGCGGTCCGGCACATTAATTTCCAAAAAATTATTGATTTTCTCTTTTTTTATATATTTTCCAAAAGTTCAAACCTTCCTGTTTAAAATGATATATGATATGAGTGAATTTTAGAAAAAGATGTATTTTAGTATATTAGAAGTATTTTTTTAAAATTTTTTAAAAATGGCTACTCCTTGACGCGCATTAAATGATCTCTGCTAGGAGCACCTGTGTTTCACCATGCATAAGTTTATGATGAGCGTGAATCATATGATGTTCAAGTGGAAATATTAGAGTATGTTGCTTTTATCCAAAAGTGTTTGGGTACATGTCTTTTGGATATTAAAAGCGAAACCGAGAAAGAAAGTTGTGACGGAATGAACCTAAGTGGTCGTAACTGACTAACCAACATTTTAATATCAAAAATTCAAACATGTTATTGTATGGCTTTTAGAAATAATATAAATGATCAACGTACCATGAAAACTGCTGTTTGGGGTGTTTATTTTCATATTCTGTTTTCAAACGAGAGCCCTCAACATGGACTGTGTCCTGCGGATATAAATGCCTGGTGCAAGTTCAAAAAGACAGAAGCTGAATGTAACGAAAGACAATATGATCCTAAGAACATACACAAATTCCATATGCCATAATGAATTAAATGAAGCTAATTTTTAGAGATCTAGGTAATCCTATGTTATTAAGAAAATGTTTACGTGGAAAGACTCAGAACTTAAATGAGTCAGTTAATAACACCATATGGTCATTCATTCAATTTGCAGAAATAAAAACTAAATTAGGGGTACATATGGCTATTGCACAGCTCAATATGAATCATGTAGCAAAAGTAATGATCTTAAATTAAATAATGTGATATGTGATATTGAACTTATTATTAAATGTGATATTGAACTAAGTCATAACTGTGTGTCATGCTTCAAAAAATAGATGCACGTAGAATGGACTAAATTTATGATGGTCACATGATAACGGAAATCACGTGTTTCTCATTGATTAAAAATTGATATACTAGTTGTTTAACTTGTAAAGTTTAGATAACATTTGAAACTTGATATGATTGGATAAAGAGTTCACGTGTTAAAATTCTTCAAACAGTTTTCAAAATTAAAAAAAAAAATACTTACATTATACGAATACTTTTAAATTAAGTGCATTTTGTTTAACTATTTGCCTTATTATATCGTTGACAAATATGTACTTTTTAACAGAAAGTTTCTGCAAAAAGCAAAAGTTGGCAATAGTGAAGCACACGAAATAATTGGCTGGAAACGCGTGATTATANTTATAATATATTTATGATATAATATGAACTGATTGGCCGAAAACACGTGGCTCAGTTATCATGTGACTAATGACGTCACAAGAATTTAGTCCCTTAGTGTAACCTAACGAAAGCATCTTGAGATCCCAAAAAGGCAAAATTGTTAAAAACAATGAAAAAAAGAAAATTAGAAGAGTCTTTTGTATGAGCAGAGTGTAAAAATAATGCTTCATATGCTTCCGGAAATTACTAAAAAAAGTAAATGCTCAAAAAACAACAAATATTTACTTTAAATCCTGTTTTCTCAAAATGTAATATTTTTCACTTTACGTACCTTTTTCTCAGAAACTACTTATCATATAATCCTCAAATTTTCAGTGAGCATACTTATAACATGTTTATATATTTTAAAGGAGGGAATTAGGTATATCTAGCACACCTTTTTAGATATGACTTTTTAAACTAAATTTTATGGAAAAAATTTGGACAACTTTTTAAAAATTCATAAATAATTTAATTTTTAACAAAATGACAAAATCCTTTGTTAAAGTATCATTGATAGTACCCATAAGCAACTGTAAAAATTTTGTTAATGAGAAAAAAGTAGGTTTTGAGAAAAAAGTACATAAACTTTAGCAATTTAACATGGGCTCCTAAGGACGTGGCGGACCCCGTAAATTATATTTACTCGGTTGTCCTATTACTGTTGGTACAGAATGATTCAAAATTAGCGTGACCAATTTTAAAAGTATATAAATATTTATGGTAAATTTTAATCTTCTTACTACCAGTTTTATTTTAAAAATGAAACTTTTAAATTACCAATCTAACTATTTTTTATCAGTGGTAAATTATAGCCCCGAAATTAGGTCTTTAAACCCGAAATGAAACTTTACGTAGCTTTTGAAAGGTGATGATTGCTCAAATTCTGTTATAAATAAAGCATTTAGGAATCAGAAAAGACATTTTTCTAAAAAATTATTGTCTAAACTCTTTAAAGAGAAATAAAATTTGTCTAGTAATCAAAAGCTTCAGGAATAAAATTCTTGGTGTAAAAAAAAAATAAAATGCTAAAAAAACTTAACGCTGTAGAAAATCTTCTGCCTCGAAGAACTTTAGTTAAGAAACTACAGATATATCCCGATCGAAATTTTATAGTCAGATAAATAATGGCTATAAAAAGTGAATATTCCAGTCTATCATCAAATGTCTGCAAAGACTGTAGAGAAACGAAGAAAACGTTCTTGGCATCTACATTTAATGTTACGCGTAAAGGTAGATACAAACATGAATAACTTCGGATTAAGATATGTTTCATCTGTTACTCATAACAGTAAGACGAAGATACAATATATTTCATGCGAAAAGTACCGCAAAGAAGCAGCTGTCTTGCAAGACTAGTTAGTCGTCGGGTATTATGGTATGGATGATAATGCTCTTTCACAAAGCGTTACAAAACCTTTTTTTTTTGTAGAACCAACCCTAAAACGGACGCTTAGTGCTATCGGAATAAAGTTTTGAACAAGATTTCGAATCCGAACTGAACCGAAAACAAATATTGGTTTATTTCGGTTCGATATACCTTCAGTCATTTTGCTACTATAAATAACTTGTCAACGTGTCGCCCAACTGGTATAGTGGTTAGCGACGCTGACTGCTGTGCCATAGGGACTGGGTTCGAATCCCGGAGAAGACATGGACGTTTGTAAATGTATAGTGCCTTTGCGGTATGGGGGTACTCTAATTAGCTGTCGAGCTGTAAGTCCTCTCGTGGGGTTGGTGGAAAGGGAAGAGAGGTGGGAGGCCCCCGGCCACCCCCAGGGTTTTCTCCCTTTATATTGGGGTGGAACCGAGCAAAATACTACTGTCACTTGCATGGTGCTCAAAGCTTAGAAAGACGACAGGCGTAAAAATTCTAGCCCTTAGCCGCGATGAATTTCGCAGGCCTCGATCTCATTTCGTCAGACAAGTGGCATTAGTCACGACAACAACTTGTCAACGTTTTTCAAACTTCGTTCACCGTATAATTATCATCATTACATGACAACCAAATAAATTGGTACACATACTATCTGGTGCCGCACTAAAAAAGAGATACCTGCTCCCGGTTAATGTACAAGGTCTGTAATGGTAAAATAACTCTCCTCAGCTCCAATAGAAATTAAAAATTTAAGAAAACACTATTATGTTAGGTAAGCAGTAGGTTTGAAAACAAAATTCTTCAAGAGAACTTGACATAATCATATGGTAATTTTGCATTTACTCACAAACACACTTCTAGAATAAAGATTCAATTTTGCTTCTCTATTTGACATTAAAATTATCAGTTATTTATATATTCAGCAACAATTTTTAACAATTGAGATTTAAACGTTAATAATCATGACGGGTACTTCTTTATGAATCGTACTTCCAGAACATGTTGTTGTATGTAGATTATATATTTAAGTCGTATTTTTTGAAGCTACAAAGATCTGTTGATCGTTTAAACCGTAGTCAAGAAACGAGGATGATTCCTGAACAAGCATCCAACAGTCCACATCGTGCCAATGTAAGGATTCTCGGACTTAACAAATTTAAAATGCAAGCATGGTAAGTACTTAATAACACATGACTCTTATCCATGCCTCAACAGAAATAAATCAAGGCCACGAGTACGAGACTGTGGACTCTCCGGCTACGATAGCCTTGTTCTGTTTAGAATAGGATTTTAAAAAAAGAAAAAACATATGTAGCGGAATGCTTTTTGTCTGAAAAAAAAATTTATCCGTTTCAAATACTTTTAAAATTAGTTTGTCTTGTCAATTATTTTTTTAATGTCGCCCTTAGAATCAATTTTGGAGCCAAAATGGTAATTTTCCAATCTCTGAGATTGGTACACATTTACTCAGTATATTTCAAAGAGCTTAGCTACATTGATTTCCAGGAAGGGAGCTATGTATAGTATCTGTTATGAAACGCAATATGTTTCAGTCTTGTATATTACTATGTCGCACACGATGATGTATATTTCGTCACATGGTTCGATATTGAAACGCTTGGAATACATCATTGTGCATAGAAACCCTCAGCACCGCCTACTTTAATTAAGTGTTAGACATGGTTTTTCGTTAATATGCTTGTACCAAATATTGATTCGCATAAAACACTGCTTTGGGCATGAGAGTGCATGCTGTAGTTCGTCTCACTTTAATCCTAATTACTCATGCTTAAATATGTTTGATGTCTTTCAGAAGGGGAAGTTTTAAATTATTTCACTGACATAGAGTGCATGCACTAATGATCTAAATAGCTATTTATCATCAACTACCATCTCGATAATGCAAAACATGTCTGTACATAGATATTGCACATTAATACCCCGAACTTACGCGATCTGGAACTGAGTGATAACCGCGTAAGTCGGGGTATAATTTCACATAAAAATGCATATACATTATTTTAAATTGAGGACGGAGACGAAAAAAAGTAATAGCTTAGAAAAAATGTAAAATCTCATATAATACAAATATAAAATCGGAACTATTTTGATGCAGAAGGTTTCATAAAATCTAACAAAGTAGTCTGCCGGCTCAAAGATTTTTTTTCTCCCACAAAATTTCCTCGAAGCATGCTAATATAATATAATATATATATGTAATAATTCCCCCTAGCATCCTTTTAATTAACTCTTTTTAATAATATTCAAATAATCTTCTAATCATTTGATTCGAAACTAACATTGTAATCTTAATCGTAATCGACTAATATTATTATATCAAAAATCCCTTTCCCGCCCATTATAACCAATCGGAGCTCTTATTACAAAAATGTCACGCGGTTTTCACTGCCGGGTATAAAAACCGATGTCTCTGGAAATCCCGCCTCTCTTCGCTCGTTTCTCTGTAGTCGTGTAGCCGGCTGCTCTGTGTTGTGTGCTGTAGGTTTCTTTGTCTGTGTTGCACCGTCTATCTTTATATTTATGTGTTTCAAGATATTCAATAAATTGGATTTACTACTTTACAAGACTGCCTCGTCAATCCCATCATAGAAAATGCATCAACATACAGGAATCACTCACCGCCGGCCACGCCCTGTCCTTTGGCTCGCTACAGTAGTAACATCCACTCGCCACGTCTTACAATTATTTTTACCACTCAACAGAAATATTGCAGAAGCATTTCATACATATGTTGTCAGACCTCTATTTAACGAAGTCGCTAAATCACGAAAAAAGTTCGTTGGTGGAAAATTCATTATATAGAGGTTCATTATTCAATATAACTTATACACCACATAAAACTAATTTAAAATTTATAAACACTCTATATTAAAAGAAAGTAATCACTTTGACGTCGCTTTTCTCTCAGTGACAGAACTTGTAAATAGCTCGCTGAATAAAGACCGTTTTTAAAATTAAGATTGGTTCTGACTTAACACATGTCATATATATATATATATATATAATTCCCTCTAGTATATTTTCAAATAATTTTAATTATCTGTTCCAGTCCTTCAGGATAATTGTTTAATTATTTTGAATTGCCTGCCCACATGGTCGGGATTTTAATATTAACCGAATAATAGGATTGCATCAGAAACTCGCTCCCGCCCTTTTCTGACCAATCATGTCCTCTGTCAGAAAGGAGTTACGTGACCTTCACAGCTAGTATAAAAAGCAAGAGTTCTTTGGGCTCTCTCTCTTTCTTTGTCTGTTAAAATTGAAGTCTATGATCATGAACCTTCCTTTAATAGACCTCGAAACATCCTCCTCTAATTTTAAATTCCCATTTTTTCATCCTTTTAATTCACTCCATTTCTCTCGCAATCTTCTACCTTACTTATCACCGAGAAACTCACCCCTCCAATCGGAGGTGAGCAGCTCTGCCAATAGGGAAAGGATCGCTCGTCCTTTCCCGTCCTGAAAAATTCACATTATTTTCAGAGTTACAATCCATTGAAACACACACACAATTATTGGCGTTTTTTTCTTAAAATTTCTCCCCTCTGTAGTCGTAAAGCATGGACAAACCCATTTCTAAATTATATGTTTCAAAAATTCTAGTTGAGCCACTGTACAGAGGTCAGAGCTATATACAGGCAAATATTATTATAATAGAAGCATTTTTCACAAAAGGAGAATATTTTGAAAATGGGTCATTCTATGTACATTTTTTGTCTCAAAATATTGTACTTAAATAATTTTTTATTGTAATACTATTCTTAAAACAATTTTATGTACTTTTTCTAATCTAAGTGACACTAAATATCATAAATATTATCCATTTATACGCTTTTGCAAAATCACGGTTCCGAACGTAGTCGGATGCCTTAATGAAACACTAAGTTGCTGTATGTATTGAAGTATGTATTTCATGCCCTCCCAGACGCTTATTGTTTAATCGTGTTTATTATTCATGAATTCTCTATTTGTTGTCATTATGCTTTTGTCCTTAAGCAAACGCATGTTGTAAACTTTTAATTGCTTGGATGTTATTTACCATATTACTTGAATGTAGAAATATTTACTTGAACGAACATATAATCAGTTATCAAAATGAATGCTTGGATGAAAATTCAGAATTAAAAGATTTACTAACAAAACAAACCCCAATCATTTATTAAATCAAAAGTATCCTTCAAACATATTTATTTCATATTTTCCAATTTGCTGTAGATGTTTTGGTCATATATTTAAATGTATGTTAGTTTTGCTTCAAAAGTGATAATTTATACCTAAAAATTAAAATACACATCTAAAAGAGAAGATGTGTTTTTTACAAGGCAATTACCGTATATTCCGGTATATAACGCGAGCACGCGTACTTTCAAATAATAAGTTTTAAGTATACTCGCCGTATAGCGCACTCCTTTTTTTACGAAGAAACCTGAAAGGTACATGTGCAGTTCTCTGATCTTTTGCAGTCTAGAAACGGTTCCTGAGTGGATAATATAAGCATGAAATGAACTTAAATAGAAATAATTACACAAAATCAGTTTAAAAAAATGTAGTATATCTAACAAACCATATTACAAGAAAGATGAGATGTTTATCAACGGATCAGTTTAACATTGATGGCTAAGAACTGTAATAGAATTCGTTGATAAGCATGAAGATATAACGGAAGATGTATAGAATTTTCCCTTGTTATCCAATCATGAAAGTTCATACGGTATGTGATTTCTTTAAAATAAATAGAATTTGGTACATGTTGAATTCTAATTTATGTTCAACTTCTCTCTTTATTTTTATGGCTGTTATTTTTACATCCGGCGTATAATGCTCACTCGTCAACTTTCATCTTATTTTTTGTGTTAAAAGTGCACGTTACATACCGTATTACTCGGTAGTTTCATAAGTGAACTCCCTACAAAAGAGAAACATCATTATTCAGGCTAACAACCAACTCTTTTTTGGACGTTTTCAGAACTATTTTTTTGATTGTTCAAGATAGAAATCCAGGTCAAGATTATTGATAAAGCATATATATAATATTTCTTCAGGCTTTCTATTTTTCTGCTAGATTTTAACAAGACTTCTTTATGTCAAATTCTTTTATGCTTTTTTTTCTGTCATTTATTTTTCGAACTTGGCTGACAATAGTGGGCTTTGTAAATTACTTGCAAGAGTAGTGGTTTGTTTGGGGTTTTTTTTCCAATTTTTTCGACGTTTTACATATCTTTTTACTAAATTTAATATTATCAGATCTTCTAAAAAATGAAATTACATCTAAATTTTCCTTTTTGAACACTCTAAATTTTCCTTTTTGAACACTCTAAATTTTCCTTTTTGGCACTTTTGGTGCCAAAATGGCACAGTTTGGCTTGGCTCGTACTATGTTACTAAGTCTAAGTTTTCATACGTACATCAAAGAGCTGAATCAAATGGCAATACATCGCTCCAAGAACGATTAGCTAAATTCATGACGGCCACATCATAATGCAATCACGTGGTCTCCATCAAACTAAAATCTGACATCAGACTTGTACTAAATGTTTTACCTGTAAAATTTAGATTTAATTTCAGATTTTCTTATTGTGTAAGTAATAAGATTCTCCAAAAAAGGTTTTCAAAAGTGACAAAAAATGTATTATAAGTTTATTTTTAAACGAGGTGCATCTTTCTTACCCACGAGCATTGTTATTGTTGACAAATATGTATATTTTTTAAAGGAATTTTCTGCTAAAAGCAAAAGTTGACAACAGCACAACACATGAACTGATTAGCAGGAAACATTTTAGTGTAATGTGACAGTGAATTTAGCCTATTGACAAAAAGAAATAATAAGGACATGCCAAATGACATAAGTACCAAAAAAAATACAAAGTTAGATATTAATAGCTGATGTAATTTTTTTTTCTCCTTATTATATCATAAGATTATTTAATTAATATATGTTTAGAGACGATTACCTTCTCTCCAAACTCTACATTACGCTTAATTGAGGTCTCTGTGATTCTCAACAAATCCCACGACTGTCTGCAGTAACTCAATGACTCAATTTAATTAAAATGGATAACAACTCACAGTAGGTAGCTTTCATATTTCCGTATTTTAGATATAGTTAACAAGAAAGTTGGCTTGGTTAATTTTGTGGCCTGCTTAACCTAAGACGTGCCTATTTATTGAAGGTCTGAAAATCCACAAAAAAATCATCAAAAATAATATAAAAGTATTTTCAGAATGTGGAAAATTTATTACGGAGAAATTAATCACCGTTAAAGGTGAACTGGAATGTAGGCTTTTACTTTCATATTAATCTTTTAAAGTGTAAAAAAGAATTTTATTCTTTATGTAAGATAGGAGCTTCACGATGTTTCAGAGGTACTTTAGGAGTTGAGAGATAAAATCATAAAAAAAAAAATTGGATGATTTGAATTTTTATCCCAAATTGGCGTCACAATTGATTGTTATAAGCTAGTTAAACTATAGTAATCTTTATCGAGACTTTTTCAATTAACTCCCAAGTAAAATATAATTTATATGAAATTCAATTGCTTTACAAAATAAAGCAGATAAGCTCTCAGGGGCTATATTTCAAATTCGATCATGAGTTCAATCATTAGTTTCGAAGATGTTTAAATGAATCCATTACTACATAAATGTTATGTTGTTACTCAATTATTTCTTCTTTAACAGATAAATTGTTTTTTATACAAGAATAAAGAAAATGAGCAATAACAATTAGTAAAAATTGAAATATTTAACGCGCGTCTTTGCCTGAATGGCTAAGTTCAATATTTTTAAGAGGTGTTCTTTCTCCGTCGTCGTGGATCTGTTTCCGGTCACTCTCTTCTGGGAGTCTTAACCCCTCGCTTCCCTCCGAAGACATCTGGGAAGGGGGTGCCAGGGGATGCAGTAGCGTAACCTACTTTTACATAAAATTGGATCAATGTTACATAAAATTAGTATATGACCCCTAAAATCTTAAACTATTTTCGAGATATTAGAGAACAATAAAAACTAAATACTGGATTATTTCAAGCAGAAAATTTATCTACAAAACGTTTTAAAAAGTTTTCCGTTATAATCTTCTAATATTTTGTTTTACAGATGTAATAATATTAATACCTTTAATTTTTAGCACAATAAAAGTTTTCTTGATTAATAAAATTAGTTGAAAATATGAAAAAAGAAATCACTCAGGATATTAGAATTCCTCAACACCAAGTGGTAAAAGGATTAATGCACATGTAATTTATTACATGTAAAGGATTAATGGTACAAAAACATGTAATAAATATTGCGATATTAATTATAAATATTGGCATGATTTTTTAATATTTTAACATTTTATTTTTTTATAAAAATTACAATTTTATTATTTTTTTAATTGGAAAAAGTAATTGTCTATTGACTGGAACAAGAAGTTTTAGAATGTGTCAAATATGGGAATCCTTTTTATAGTCAAATGTTTAACACGTGTTTAACATAAAACGGCTTTTCATTTTTATAAACTATTAAAAATTCAAACAAGAGTAAAATTATTTTGAAACTATATATTGATAAGAAATCAGCACACAAAAAATTGTCTTCTTTATAATAAGAAAATACTTTTTTTTAAAATTTTTACAGTAATTAAATTTAGTGGTAGCAAATTTAATTCCTTTTTGATACTTAGATACCAATCCGTAAGGCTTCGATCAAGATTTCAGAAGATCTTAAGGTTACTCCTTTGTCCAAGAAAGTATTATTTACTTGGTTAAGGATTTGAACTTATAACATATTCAATGAGATTCATCCTTACCGATTTTTTCATGCTGGTACTGAATTGTGTGTATTAATTGCTTGCAATTAGTCCAAATCTGAAGCATAAGGAAAGCTATTGGCAACGAACAACGTAATTTTGAACCACGCTCAAGTGGTGAGGAAGGCACCTGATCTGGCGTAGTACGACCACTCAAATTGAATGATGTTTTATTATTACTTTGGTGATGGACCTTGTGTAATTTTGAACTTTGGCTAAATGAAATATATAAATTTCCCTTTCCCTCATCTCCAAATCAATTCACGTCAACGTAAGGACTCTCAACAAACTTGTGACGGAGCTTTGTCGCGTTCTTCCTATTAATCCTCTTGGGGAATCTTTGGGGCCAGAGTTGAGTTATTTCATATCCAATCCTCTCAAGAAGAAACCGCTATATGCAGATTAGTTAATAGATATATAATAGAGCTTGAGTATTCGCGTGGTAGAAGAATGGTAGGAGAAGGAGAAAGAAAGCTGAGATGCTGATCGCCGTGAGCTGATGGTAAGATATTAAATATAGAAGTGTAATTATAGAACGGGCTTTAGCATGCTAAGGAATCTAAAGCACATAAAGATTCTTATGATAAGATTCTATTCCCAGGCGCTATTTACTTAGAACTTACTTAAATACGTTATATCACTCCTAATTATATCTCAATAGTAAGACTTGTGTTGTTTGGATCAATATATTGGACTAGTAATAAATTAGATTTATTATGGCGAATTTGGGTGATCAATCATTTTCTCCTGCAAATCTGGGTCACGTAGATGAAGAGATGATACCCCCGGGTTGGGAGGTATCACAAACTTTATATG
>BMAV01021233.1:40930-55830 GCA_019973955.1 Trichonephila inaurata madagascariensis | reverse complement strand
CTTCCATGACCAGAAATCGAACCCAACACTCGACAAAATTAACGCCAGCGAGTTTACCGGCAATGAAACCACCACAGCTGCCTCTGATTAAGTGAAATAATAAAAAAATTATTTACAACAAATTTAAATGGCAACACTTTTGCTGAATTTATGTGGATGTTAGAAGATATAATAAAGGCAGCTTAGGTTTCATTATGATCATTCGACTATTATTTAAAACGACACGATATTGTAACACAGATCGGGGTTCGAGGATTGTATGCTATCAGTCTTAATGAACAAGACAGTCCTTCAGGAGCGATGGAAATTTACTGTCGAAAAACAATCCTTGAAACACAGGAAACAGTACTCAAATTCGCTAAAAAATAGAAGACCTTCACATCTAGGACGCTTAGACAAAACTATCAGTGTCACAAATATAAGTATGTTTAAAGATAATTCGCAAGAACTTAGAGCTCTCGACTGATTTAACGTACATGGCTCACCTACACGGCGGGTCTTCAGCGGTACTATGCTCGAACCCATGACACACCAGCCACACACACATTTTGACCACCAAGCTATCACGGCCTGAAGTCCACGGTGCAATCATCTTTCATAGAATAACAAGAGTTCGAATTTTCCCATCGTGTCCGAACCTCCCTCGGCATCTAGGGTGTTCGACTGCTATCCTAGCCAACACGCTCTTCAGATCTCTCACTTAATGAAAACCTCCGATCATGGGAGTTTGACGCTAAAGCTACAATACGAATTTAAATCCTTAAGTGCCATTGGCCTATATAAACGTCTCAGTCTGCCAAAGCATTAATTGCCCGGACGTATACGTACATCTTTCAGAAGTACGATCTTTTTTGTGCACTGCAATTCATAAAATTAATCCGAAGACTTTGGAATGCAATAAAAAGACTGTGGGGCAGTGTTTGCGAAGGATTTACTCATTTCAGAGGATTTCCTTACTCATTTTTTTTCATCCCCCTCCCCTTCAATACATCACATACGCAGGCGTAGGTGGAGAATAGTGGCGTTGAGAGCGAACTGAGTTACTTTTAATCAGCAGTTAAGGGATGAATAATAAACAGTACAAATTATTAAGATTAAATGTCAATATTTGTAAATTTTATATATGACAAGCCCATGGGGTCACTGGTATTTATTAAAAAAAATTGTTCTTGATTAATCTCTATAAATTAATTATAAAATACATTGTGCAGTAATGATACATTTATAAGTGTATTATATCAGTGTAAATGTGTATTTTATTTTTATTATGTCAGAATATTTTAGTTTGTTTACTTTCAGGAAATTAATTTTTTTAAAAATAATCTCTTGTTTTAGAATTTTCAATATGCTCGTGCCCCCTCGTAGATTTATCACACCCCCCTAGGGTGGCGTGCGCCCCAGTTTGAGAAACGCTGTCCTAATTGATGCAATGTGGCACAGACTGGAGTGAATGAGAATTATATTAAAGTCGCATTATAAAGGAACACGAGGGATATTGAAAACGGTTTTCGCAAATTTGAACTTCGGTCAAGTGATGAGGACGTCACCTGAGCTGGCACCTATCTCCTAACTATCACAACAATGGGAGGACATTGAGCCTCAACATATTTAATGTGCTCTACACTGCGGGTCCTCAATGGCACCAAGAGGCATACACTTGAAGCAGCATGGAATTACTTGCCTGTGTCTGTTGCCTAAGCCTAATTCGATTCGATACCCAACCGGTTTAAAGCTGATTTAGCTACTAAAATTGGCAGCTGTACGTCCTAATTTCAGACCTGTATACCCCAAAACTGCAGACAAATTTCATCATATTTTTTTCCTGTTATGCTGTATGAATATAATAAATTTTTCTTATTTGGTTACTTTCTCTAAGCGTTGAAATTTTAATAACTAGCAGCGTTAAAAAAGAATACTACTGAAAGAGACCCTTTAAAAATTCATTATTTTATATTCGAGATCATTATTTTTTCTCCTCTGTATTTTTTTATATATAAAGGCGTAACATATTTATAATTAAAAGAAAAATTATATCATCATGCTTCAATTTAAAAAACTTTTTATTCAATCATAAGGTTTCTGTTCTTTTCAGAAACGAAAATGGAAACTGTTCGCCTTGTTCGAACAGTAAGAGATAAAAAATTCATCACCATGAATTGAATGCGAATTGAATTATGTGTGTGCAAAAACGCAAATAATTTAAAGACATCCCACGCCTAGTATGTGTTTCGAAAAAATATAATGAAATAAATTAATTTATCGTTTTTTGTGAGTGGGAAACGGAATAAAGAAAGGCTTCTAGATGCAAAAATAAGTAATTTGATTGCAATTGAATTCAGTTCTCGGATGACTTCTTTTGATAAAAAAATATTCCTGTAATAAATTGACATGATATATATGTATTTATTTTTATATTTTTTTTCAGAATTGAAGACGGAAATAAATTTGCTCAATTCTGTTATTGTTATTATTATTGTTTTTATTTATTTATTTTTTTTGTCCTCGCTATGCAGAAATTTTGAAAAAACAATTCAATAAAAGTGAACTTTTATTGAGAAAACAGAAATCAAATTTCGTTTCATAGGTAATATATAAGTAAAAATTATTTACTTTTAAAAACGTGGTAAAATTCCTTTCGTATAATATGTCTGAATATCCTTTCCGTGTGGGTATTTTTTCTGTTCCATTCAATAAGTAGTTATTCTAAATATCAAACTCAAAAGGGTAATTAAATTTTTCTTGAACTGAAGCAATTTAACAAAATTTAATAATGGAACTAGGTAAAGTGTTCCAATTAAAAATACTCAACTTAGCTAAAAAAAGTAAAATAATGTTTAAAAAAAGATAATATAAGTTTATATCGGTGTGATAATTTGATTGATTATTTATTAAGCATCGCATTTTCAAAAACAACACGATACCTATTGGGAATTGACATCGAAATATTCAACTACGGTCAAAAGACGAGGACGACACCTGATCTGTCTCCTCACTCTTCAAATTACCGTACTAAGCCATTAGAATAGCTTTAAGCTTTAACGTACTAAGTGAGTGAGTTTTAATAACGTCGCACTATAAAGCAACACAAAAGCCTTAAGCCTTGGTTAAGCGACGAAGAAAATACGGGAGCTAGCACTCCTTTCTCCTAAGTATCACATCACATCACACCAGTGGGTGGGCATTCAGCCTCGACAAATTTAACCCCTCTACATGGCGGGTCTTCAGTGGCAATAAGGACTCGAAGCCGCTACACTCCAGTCACAAGTTCGGGATCATAACTAATAGACTATCGCGGCCGTTCACATAAACGGATTTCGAAGAATTATTCCAATCACTGTAAAAACACCAAAACACTGTATTAGTTGCTACTTATATAACTTTTAAAAATATAAATTTCAAAACTTTAATTTGATAACTATAAATATGCAAAGATTTATCACGTTTTAGAAGAAAGAATATTTTAACTCATTACGACAATCTTTTACAATTTACATTTTATTTTAACATATTCTAGTTTGGGTACTTTCTTCTTTATTTTCTTTCTATTTTTCTACCACAGTGTTTTCATTTAAAATAAATTTTAAATTTTGTAAAATTTTTTACCGGAAATTCTTTGAGTTATAAGAGATTTAAAGATAGGACCCCTTCGTTTAAAAATAGAAAGCATCATATATTTCACAATAAAATATTTTCTGCTGAACATTTTCAAACAGAAAAATTAAAATCCAAGCAGAGATAAAAAAAAAAAAAAAAAATACAAGTATTAAAAAAATTTTATTTGAAAATATTATTAATTATTAAGAAAAATGGTACTTATTAGGATAACATCTTTAAGAAACATGAAAAAAGCTGTCAGTTAGGACAAATACCAATGTTCTAAGCATATACTCATGTTTGTAAAAAATGCAACACCATGTAAGAATCATCAGAATTAAATGAACTTTGCAGCAAATATCATTTATAGACTGTTACGTAAAGTAGTAAAGTTTCAAAACCATCGCTCATGCATGGCGCTCTCTCAGAACTGATGCTGAAAGCATATAAATAGAAGACTGTAGTGGGACTTGAAAATATTTAATGATTATTTGTTAATAGCATAAGTTTAGTGAGACCTAAGTATGCCTCCACAACGAAATAAGGAGAAATTCCAACAACTTACGGAATTTGAACGGGGGAGATCATCGACTTTTGAGAAGGAGGATTTTCCTATCGTGCAATAGGAGCTCGTGTGCAGCGGAACAGTTCCACAGTGATGCGAGTTTGGAAGAGCAGTAGACCTAAGAGCACCGAACAACTTGAAAAACTGGCAATGGATGACGGAAGGTGACATCAGCGCATGACAATTGACACCTGCTGCGCATGGTGATGAATGACCGTACAGCTTCCTCCAGGCAGGTTCGTAACACATTGGTCTACTGCTACAGGTGTACTAATATCAGCTACGTCATTTCGTCGACGTCTGCTTCACCATGGATTGCGTGCGAGGGTGTCTTTATACAGGATCCCCCTCACGGTAAACCATTGACGGCTGCATCTGCAATGGGCTCATGAGCACAAAACCAGTCAAGATGATTGGCACCAAGTTGTCTTTTCAGATGAATCACGCTTCAATTTGTGGGACCATGATGACCGCATTCGTGTCAGACCCTATGCAGGTGAACTCTGCCTGCGAGAGTGCGTTATCGAACGACATAGTGGCCTAACACCCGGAATTATGGTTTGGGTTGCGATTTCATATCATGGACGATCCAATTTGCTATGAATTGAGGATAATCTCAATAGCAACAGGTACGTCCGTGAAGTGCTACAGCCCGAAGTCGTTCCCTTCCATCAAGGCATCAATGGAGCTATCTTCCAGCAGGATAGTGAACGCCCAAATGTTGCCAAGACTGTTCGAGACTTCTGTTCAGCCCAACACATGCAACTTCTTCCTTGGCCTGTTTATTCCGTGGATATGTTGCCTATTGAGCACGTGTCGGATTTGGTTGGTTGGCATCTCGCTCATGATCCGCGTCCTGCATCTTCAAAAGATGAACTTTTTCTTCATATTCAAGCAATATGGAATTCTCTTTCTCAAGCAGACATTCAAAATCTGTTTGACTCCATGCCGCGTCTTATAGCAGCACTTATTGCAGCGCGTGGTGGGTACACCATATACTGATTTTGGACATTTAAATTTTTTTTTTGCTTTGAAAATTATGTCATTTATTTGTACTGATACAAGTCGTTTTTGCATTAAATTTAATTTAATTATGATGATTCTTTCATGGTATTGCATCTTTTACAAACAGCAGTTTATATGGGAGTATTTGTTTTTTTCAATATGAAACACCAAAATAAAAGTTTTTTATTATTTCTGCAGACACATATTAAATTTTGAAATTATGGCGGAATTTTGCAAATATTTAAAGGGGTCATATACCAGCTTATTATTCTTGAAAAATCATAGAATCAGAATACGGCGTGAAAATATGAGAAAACTAACACGAAGTTTCCTTAACCGATTTTTCTCGAATATCTTTTGAACAAACAATCGAATTCTGATGAAATTTACAATATTGTAATCACTCTTGTCATAATAACTGAAACTGACTGTACCAAGCAACTCTGAAGTTCCATCAAAAGACCTCACCTTTCGTAATGTCCAGGTGGGAAGAGAACATAGTCTCTATGAATAGTCCATGTATTTTGCCCATTACTTTTCATTAGTGACATGTGTTGTCTTTATGTACTCTAACTTAAATTATTAAATAATTGTTACACTAAAAGGGACTATATTAAACATAACCCCAAAATTTTGCTTTAGTTTAATCTTTAACGTTTAACGTTCTACGTATTAAAAAAGTAAATCGGAAACACAAAAAAGTCAGATTCTGTACTAAGAATATTCTATTTTAGAAGCCTAACAACAATCAGTCTAATCGAGCTTTTTAATTAACCTATTAACGTCACGATCTAGCTCTGATTGAGCCAACACATTGAAACTAATTTTTCCCTTCTACAATACGAATTGTGGCATTTATAAAGGGTCATCTTTCTTTTTTTATGATTGCATATAAAAAAAGTTTCATTTGTAGTATCAAAAAGTTAAATCAGTCCTACAAAAATTTGTATAGACCACTATAAGTAATTGGGTGCATGCCAACTTTGGCGATAGTCCCGATAACCCCCAATAAATGTGAGTTATAGGGCAAACATTTTTTTAGAAAACTATAGAACAGCCATATCAATAACTAATTTGTATCTAAATACTCAATATCACTTGCCATGTCCCTTAGTTTATAAAAGAAAATAAATGCTATTTGTATCAAAATTTTCAAAATCGCACAATTGTAAGTATCATGGTACTTACGTACTATCACAACCTATCACTTAAATGATTTAAATCTTTTAAGTTTATGTACCTACTATTGTAGTTAAGTTTTAATTCTATGCCAACGATTTATCGCCAAAAATTTAACGATCTATGGCAACACTTATTTGATACTATCTTGAGTGAGTGAGAGTATTTTGTTGATATAAGCTACACTATAGGCGACGGACTCCATACTTTTGAACAATCGTCAAGTGACAAGGACGACACCTGAGCAGCTACCCCATCTCCGAACTACAATACCCCACCAACAGGAAGACTCATTGAGCCTCAATAGATTTAGATATTATCCTGAGGAAAATGGCTGTAAAATTTATAGAAATTCACCAAAAATTGACAATGACATGGAAATATGTAAATACCAAAGGTAAAACAAAATTGCGAAAATGACTCAAAGTTTTAAGAGTTTTTCATATTTTTGCATTTTGAACTGTATTATATTGCAAACAAATTCAAGAATTTCTTTTCCATTTATTATTATTATTGCCAAATTAAAATCGAACGAGGACCTTTCTCAAAATGCATTCTATCTTGCTGAAATTTATTGATTTATCTATCACCATCACTGTATCCATTAATTTTGTCCATTAAGAATACAATCACATAGAAAAAATATTCAGTCACTAACTTCTTTTGTGGAGTAATTACCGCCTCTTCTACGAGGGTGAGGTAACGGCATTAGTTATTTTTTCATGAAGAAAGTTTATTGAGTATCAGTTCTTTAACGGTAAGTTAAAGAACGGGTATTTTTACGGGTAAAAATGCTGCCATATATGGGAAGGCACTCTTCAAACTTATATCCAGTAACGTTTACTGTTTGTATACTTGGGTTTGGGAGCATTCATGAATGGACAAGGGGACACTTAAACAAAAATGATAAAAATACGTTCCGTATTTTATGACATGCTTAAGGATTAATCAAGAGAGTTCATAGGCAGGCTTTTATATGCAGAAACAACCAAATTCAATTTTAGTTACTAGTGCAAACATGGGAATTTAAAATAAAGCACACACTTACAGTATATTGATATGGAAATATTTTCACAAAATTTGAATGTTTAATTCCCAATATTATATTTTAACAAGGATTTCTTTTGTACTGAATCACAGAAATAAAAGATAAAAAAAAACTTCGACATCCATTAGTTTTTAAAGGAAGGAAAAACAGTATTACATGTTATGACGGATCTTTACGGTATCTTCTCACTAATCCTCTTGTAGAATCTTTGGGCTAGCATTCGTGTTTAATTCACAGCCATCCCTCTTAAGAAGAAACCCTGATATTTAGATTAGTTCGACTATATAAAGTCAGAGTTTTGTAATTGTAGGAAGAAGGAGCTGTGAGAAACTGTTACAGTCGCCTGGAAGGCGAAACATAATAAAGTTGATTTTCTCAGCTTAAGTTAATAGCGGTGTTTGCCACTGTATTAAATTAGTGGATTAGGAATTTGTAGTCAACGATATATAGATTAGGTTAAATTAAATTGGTTACTTGTGCTTGTTCACCTAAGGTTTATTGCTTTCTCCATATCATCTCCTAGGACATCTACTTAAGGTTTAAACTGTTGTTTATTAGTGTGCTTGAGTAAAATAAATAATTGTTATAATGGTTGTGTATGTGTGTGTGTCTGGTTCTGCTTTTACTCCTCCCCCACTTTTAGGTAGGCAAGACGGTGAGGGAGAGAATTCAGGGAGAAGTCGCTCTCAATGTGTGTAAGAAACGTTATTTAAATATTTAAAAAAAATATTAATTGGTGATTGACAGTCTTGAACATGACCACTGTTGAACGTCCCCCGCACACACGCCTGCGCACACATATGCGTATAAAAAAACGGCTATTTCATACCTTATATATATATCTTGTTTCACTTATTATTTGTTTTTAAAAAATTTTCCAAATACTGTATTGTAAAGTAAAGGAGTAATTGCTGAACAATGTCGGATATTTATAAGAAAATTAGATGAGTTTTTTTTTGCCTGAAAATATGTTTCAAGTTTATATCGGATCCTTTGATATTAATCGAAAAAAGTTCTAATTGTTTTTCCAGTAAATTTACACATTATAAGAATAAATAAGTTTCATCTTGTTTTTTTTAAATTAAAAACTCAGAATTTATTATGAAAGAACAGCGTATTATCTTTTGTGCAAAGTATTGGCCATAGCTAACCTCTTATTTTCCCCATTTTTCTGGCAGTATACGGATGCCTAGTCGGAAAAATCCTTCATCATTTGGCACTTTCTGTGGATTGACACAATTTTTGGTAACTTCATATGATGTGAAATGCTGCTCGTAGAGGTCATGGGCCCTCGATCGGAACACGTGATAATCGAAAAGAGCAATGACTGGTGAATACGGCTGTTGGGTGGGTTAGGATTTCTCAATTGAGAGTTTCCTAGTAGGTTTTTATTGGTGTTGCAATATATGGATAACATTCCCATGCAGAAGAATAATTTTATTGTCTGGAATAGTTATGGGGGCGGTTTTCTTGACTGCTCGGCTGAATTTCATCAATTGTGCTCGGTAGAGAGCCCCGTTTAAGTAACTCATAATACATGACACCAAGCTGATCCACCGAAATGTACAGCTGTGATACCCCCCTGCCTGGGGGTACCATCTCTTCATCTACGCGACCTAGATTTATGGGAGGAAATGATTAATCACCCAAGTTAGCCATAATAAATCCAAGTTATTATTGTCTAAATATATTGAACAACACAAGTCTTACTATAGAAAGGAAATCAGGCATGATATAAAGTATCCGCAAATTTTAAGTAAATAGGCGCCTGGAATCCTAACCACTTATCTCTAAACAAAGTTTTCCTATGAATCTTCATCTTCCTTAATTTCTTTAACGCGCTAAACCCGTTCTATAAAATTACGCTTCTAAGTTTAATGTCTTACCATCAGATCACGACGCTCAGCATCTGAGCTTCCTTTCTCCTTCATCCTTGCGATTACAAAACCTTCACTATATATCTACTAACTAATCTGAACACCACGGTTTCTTCTTGAGAGGATTAGCTGTGAATAAACTCAATGCTGGTCCCAAAGATTCCCCAAGAAGATTAATAGGAAAAACGCAGTAAGGCCCCGTCACACAGCATGAGCTTTTTCCTTGAGTATTTGGTTGTAGAAGCATAAGCATGTGGTTGCCATGCTTTCTTCTTTTAGTTATCGTAGTGGGTCCATTTGCCATCAACTAGTGACTACATGACGCAAAAAACTCTTTCTCTTATCCGTGGCAAGCAACATTTCCCATGTGGAAAATCGACATTTAGCGTTTCTCGGCTTCAGCTCATATAAGACTCAATTCCCTTGCCTTTGAATTAGTATCAACGATTTTAAACGGTGCAAAATAGCTTGTTGAGTCATTACTAATGTTAGTGCAAGTTCATACATTTGGCAAGAATAATCAATCAGTAATCTTCCACCACATTTTTTGTGTCTTTAATATCAAACTCACCGTTCTAAAACACTTTAAACCACTCGAGGCATCTTCTCTCACTCAAAGCAGCCTCACCATATGCTTCTACAAAATGTTTAGCAAATTATACTTATTCAGCTCAAAACGACATTTTCGAACGAAAAATTATGTGAAGGCGATGCAAAATCGCTAATACTTCACAGTTGTGGTGTTGCCAAATGTCCAACCTTAAAATATGACATTTTACTTCTGAAAATATCCACCATAATTTAATGGTGGGAACAGTTTTCTTATGAAATAGAAGAAATTTATTTGTACTCCTTATAAAATATAAATTTTAATCTCCAGCATATGAAGATATTGCGTGAGAATTGTAGCATATACAATTTTTTTTCAAAAAAAAAAAATATTCTATAAAATATATATTCGCCACATCTTCAGAATTCTTTCTTGTGATTTTACTTTTACTTCCGAATAATGGGAAAAAATGTGGCTTAGGGTTTCCAGCCACTTCATAAAAGCCCCAAAAGAACATGTGGGATGCTGAAAAAATGCATATTCACAGAATTTGAAATCCGATTTACTTCGTGAATATAAATTCTTAACACGATTCCTGACATATTTTGCATCTTTGCGATATATTTAGCTTAACACAAAAATTGTATTATTTTCCTTTCAATCAATTTTCGTCAAATTTGTTATTTCCCGATGCAAAATTCACTTTCAAAAGGTTACCAAATAAAATAAAAAAGTTGATTTTTTTTTTCCTTTTATCCTATACTCTAAAACGAAAGTTGGTAGAAATCTATAAATTTAAAGATATTACACTGAAAATCATAAACATTTCTCTTGCTGTAAGTAAATTGTCCATTTTATTTATTTTCAAAATTTCAAAGCCTACCTTCGTGGAAAATATCTACTTTATTATATAGATGAAGGGGGAAGCAAAAAATTATTAATTTTTATCTTAAGTTGTGCCACAAGGAGAATTAAGTTCAGATATTTGAGCATTTTATGCCAAAACGCCAAAGTAATTTTTATTAAGAAAAAAAAAGCATTTTAGCAGTTTTTAACATTTATTGCGATGAGAGCACACTTACTAAATAGTTACAAGAAATAGACTTCAGGTAAATTTAACACCTTTAATATTAATTTTGTAAAAACCTACGGTCTGAATTATATACATTATTTCTCTAAAGAAGCCCAGTGGCTGAATGGTTAGGGCATCACGCTTCCACGCCATTGGTCCAGGGTTAGAATCCCGGGCTGGGCAAGGTTGACTCAGCCTTTCATCCCTTCAGTGGGTCAATGAAGTAGTACAAAGCTTATTTGGGAACTTAACACTGTAGGTTTCGCGTCAGACTGACCACCTGACCGGAACATCTCATACACCTCAGGGCCCAAGGTCACGTATACTGAGTTGGGCACAGTAGGCCTTGGTCCTAATGGGCTGTTGAGCCATAAAGTTAAGAGGGTCCGACACATGAATTTTTAAAAAAATTATCTATTTTGATTTTTTTTTTTTTTTTTTTTACATTTTTTAAAAGTTTAAAAATTTCTGCATAAAATGATATATAATATATAGAAATGCAATAATTAGAAGTGTTTTTATTTATTTTTTTAAAGTAAGCCACTCTCATTGACAAATTACAAATTTTTACTTTAAAACCTGTTTTCTCAAAATGCAAAATTTTTCTCTTTATGGCCCCTTTTCTCAAAAACTAATTAATGTAGGATCCTCAAAATTTCAGTGAGCATATACTTTCAACATGTTTACACATTTTAAGGGAGGGAATAAGATATATCTAGCGAACTATAAGACCTAAATTTAATATTTGGCAGGCATGTATCTTCTGTGACTTATATATATATATATATATATATAAAAAGGTAAATATACTTCCATTTTAGAAATGCAAATCCTGGTCTTTTTAAATCTATAAAGGTTATAAAAATGGTTTTAAATGCAATTGTATACTTAACGACGTGAAATTTGGATACCAATAACTTAACAGTACTGTATATATGTATGTGTGTGTGAGAGTGAGGGAGTGAGTGACTGAAGGGCCCAGGGAGGGCGGCACTGCTTGCGCCCTGACACATGACTCAGCTCTCTTCCCAGGGAGGCGAGCAGCGATCACCAAAGAGACCAGAGAGAGACCTGGTCGAGACAGAGAAAGAATGGATGGTGAGGGAGAGAAGATGAACTATCTAAAAAGAGGAACTTTAGCCATTAGGCAACGACGCACGCTTAAATGTTTTACTATAGTACTTGCATAGTCCCCTTTTTCTTTGTTACTGGTAAAATAAACAGTTTTATCTGTTAACTTTTAGTCAATACTAGCTAACAAACCAACATAAAATATACATACATACAGGGTGTATCAGTACAACGGTCACACATTTTCAAGACATATTAAGCGAACCTGGGTGTTGAGAAATCATATAGAAATGAATGCATGATCAGAAACGCTCTCCGAGGTAGTGACGACCCCAAACACAAGAAAGACAGGACATGAATAAGGGAAAAATGGTGTAAAAATTAGTAAAAAAGAACGTTAATAAGTCAATCATCCTCACCGAAGTAAGTATTCGAAATTACAACCCCTGGCCGTGATGTAGAACTCACATCTCCGGCACGTTGAGTGAGTGAGTGAATATTAATGTTGCACAATTCAGCTACACGAGGGCTTTTGGCGACGGACCACTTAATTTTGAACCACAGTCAAGTGACGTGGACGACATCTGAGCTGGCGCCCCCTCTCCTAACTACCACACTACACCAACGGGCGGACGTTTGTACTCTCGACAGACTTAACGTGCATCACTCCCCTACAACAGTGCTTCTCAAACTCTGAATATTAAAAACCCAATTTTTAGTCATAATTTTCATCGCACCCCCCCCCCTTCCATACAATAACAATGCATTGAATTCAATACTAAATTTTGTCGCTAAAACTATAACACGACTTCAACCTCTTACGTGCCATCGATGTATATAAGCGTCTCTCTAACCAAAACGATAATTGCCCTGGACGTATATATACATTTTTCCGAAGTACGATCTTTTCTGTGCACTGCTATCCATAAAATTATTCTGAAGTCTGGAATGCAATAAAATGACCTTGGCCACCCCATGCATCACATACGCGTGCCTACGTAGAAAACGGTGGCATTGGGGAGAGATTTGCGTTTCTTTTAACTGGCAGTTAAATGATTCATTATAAACCGTACAAATTAAAGATAAATATTAATTTTTGGGTACCATTTTTATATGAAAAGTCCATGGGTTCACTGGAATTTTCAAACTTGTTCTTAACTTAGTATTGTTAAACTAATTTTAAAATACATTGTGCAGTACTAATACATTTGTAAGTTTATTATATCAGTGTAAATAAGTATTTTATTTTTTTATCATGTCAGAATGTGTATTTTGTTTATTTTTCATAAATTAATAATTTTCTTAAATAACCTTTCTTTTCGACTTTTCAACAAGCTCGTGCCCCTAGGAGAGTTACCATGTCCCCTAGGGAGGCGCGCCCCTCAGTTTGAGAAACGCTGCCCTACAAGGCTCCTGGCGCGCTGAAGATTGAACGTTAACAAAATTATCGCGCGTTTCTCGAACTTCTCAACATCTGCCATGATGCATGCAACAAAATCCTCAGCACTGTTTAATAGGTGTTTCTTATACTAGTGACTTGAAGTTCTCCATCCACCACTATACAGTGGTGGTTTAAGATTCACGACATTGTTGGGTCAGAATTAGGAGTATATAAAAACCATAGTAGATCTTTTACTATACGTTCTAGTCTTGATCAAAACCTCAAACGTATTTATACGCATTGAATTACGTAATCGAATCTAAATAACATTACTTATCGTTAAATGAAGCTCCATCGCAATTAAAAAAGCTTGAAGGATGCACAATTACTTTCAAACAAAAAAATCTACTTAGGATCTTCTCATAAGTTAGTCTCACTATAAAACTATTAAAGCATCAAGATCTTCAAAAATCTTTTTGCTGATATATATTGATACTTGGAATATTCTCAGACCTGTTTAAATAGTAATGTGCCTACCTACATGCATCTCTTTTCCTACAACACAAAACTAGATTTACATAACAAACAACATCATAAAGAAATCCCAGATCTCAGCACTTTGAAATACAAATGATATGAAAGTCAACTTCGCTTGAAAGAAGACAAATGCAGGGAAATGCAAATGCTTTGCATTAAGACGCATTCGAATAACACAAGAGGAGGAAACGCTATCTCAAACCCTATATAAAACAAGAGTTGTACTGCGAGTTTCTCATTCTAAAATCGCTATTGATTGTTGAATGTATGTAAAAAGATCGTGTAGTGCCTCTTAAAAGAAAGAAGAATGGTTATACCAGCACGTTTCGGAATTTCACAGTGACAGTGTGGTTGCCTACCGAGAACGCGGTTTATAGCTTTATAGTATAACTACTCACATTATTTGAATTGCGACGACTGTCATGCGAATAAGGTATCTCTGGATTTGATTTGATTTTTGTTAACGGCATACTCTAAGGCAGTGTTCCCCATCCATTTTATCGCCTCGGACCGGTCAACATTGGATAATTTTACTGCGGGCCGCTGAGGGGGAGGATGTTAATTTTTTATATTTTAGACTGTTTTGATTTAATAATTTTAATTTAGTTGTATTTATAATCGTGACTTCAGAATAAAATATAGCTACACCAAAAGGTAAATATAAAGTGATTTAACAAGAGATATAAAGTGATTTTTATAAAAAGTAGCCCATACCCAAGAAAAATATACCGTAAAGGTTCAGTCCTAGGAGAGCCCACACCCTTGGTGCGAATTATTTTGGTTGGCGATAATTGCACCATCTTGTGGTAACCCTACTTTATAATACACTAGATAAAACAAACCTAACTATTTCTGGAATTTTCGTTTTTTGTCGTCGGGCATTTCGAATTTCATTTTGTTATTAGACACCGGGCTGGAAGTATGGCTGCGTGTGTGAG
This sequence comes from Trichonephila inaurata madagascariensis, assembly GCA_019973955.1. Classification (NCBI taxonomy): domain Eukaryota; kingdom Metazoa; phylum Arthropoda; class Arachnida; order Araneae; family Nephilidae; genus Trichonephila; species Trichonephila inaurata. The sequence goes on along the minus strand of BMAV01021233.1, from coordinate 41,013 downwards.
TGGATAGACCTTAGAATTTTTTACTTTTTTGAATGTGAGAGGTAAGAAAGAATTGATTGTGAATGGTGTATGAAGGAAGGATT
>BMAV01021233.1:19992-40920 GCA_019973955.1 Trichonephila inaurata madagascariensis | reverse complement strand
GAGAGGTAAGAAAGAATTGATTGTGAATGGTGTATGAAGGAAGGATTGATTGCTTCGAGTTATGAATGTCCTAAATGTAATGAGCAAATGGGATCATACAAACGAAAGAGTGCAGCTTTAGATGGATTTGAATGGAGAATATATATGGCGGCGCTCACACGATCATTCGCTTAGCGATGAGACCTTAAGGACTTTTTTTAAAATCTTTTATTACACTGTACCCTCCACTTTGAAAAGATCACTAGTAAGAAATTAAGTGCTGTTTTTATATTATTTATCTCAAATGTTTAATTTCAGTATTGTTTACATCTATTTTCATTACGCTTCCACCTTATCCCGCTATATTCACTTGCCGCCATTGTCGTTTTCGCTTGGCGCCATCTCGTTCTGGCTTGGCGCTTATTTCAGTTTGTCGCCAATAGTGTGGGCTCTCCTAGGATTTTACCTTGGAGACCACTGCTCTAAGGTAATGCGAGAGCAATTGCATATGGATATCTTAATTTTGGACCTCGGCCAAATAACGAAGACCGCCCTTAGGCGATGCATTCAGGAAGGAATATCTTATAGGATGTCATGCAGGATCTCAATGGCTTCCTGACAATAATACACGGGATGACAGAAATGTTGTTTGGTTGGCTTTGCAGGATCATTCAATTATATCACAGGCCTTAATCAATTATATCACAGGTAGCGAGATAGATTGCAATACGACAATTATCATTTTTGCATTCATCAATAAAAGAAAAGCTACGAAGACAAAATTTTTAAGACATGCACCTTAAGCATTGTAAAAATTGCAGCTCTTCATGAATAATTTCTAAAATTAAAAAAAAAGATTAATGTATATCTATTTTAATTACAAAATTGATTAGGAAACTAATTTTATATTTTACAGTTTTTGAACTAAATATCACACAATTACTTAATCCGTTATCTACCGACGGTACTTATAAGTACCACTTACTTTAAAATTACAAAGAATAACCATTTTTACGAATACTTTGACAATACTTAGCAGACATATTCCTTGAAATCCACTCTTCCAAGACATATGGCAGCACGAGTTCTATGATGAGTATTTTAACGGGAAAAGCCAATAGTTTTATAGCAGAAATTGCGTTTTCAGCTGACGGCGTTTTGAACGAAATGCAAAGATTGTCATTTATGTTCCAAAAAAGTAGTTAATGTCAAAAAAGGTAAGTGTCTTATTTCTTTTGTATGTTAATAAAGACCTTAAAAAACGATTTGACTATTTATTTTAAGTAAACAGTGTGCATAATTAATTTTATAATGGAATATCTTTAATTAATTAGCTCTAACGGATTAAATTTCCGAAAGCTGAGTACTTTGTTTATTTATATATCCCTTAATTTTCAATGTAGGGATCAAAAAAAATATTGCGGGAAAAAAACTGCAGTAAATCATGCCGTAAATAAAGGGTTTAAAAAGCTTTAATCCAAAAGTGAAAAAGAACAACTCCCTCTTTAAAAGTCTCTTTTTGATATACAATTTACACATAAGTGTTTATAATGCACTTCAAGCCATGTGGAATCATTCACTACTTTGTACAGAGTACAAACCTCACTTTAAGCACCAAAAAAAATTCAAAAACAGTTTTTAAAAAATAAGATATTTAGACAGGAAATTTTTTTAGACTCGCTGATTAATGTGTCGTATTAAGCTTCAAAGTTTTTTGATGTGTTATTAAAAACGTGAAGGCTCAAAATCAGTCCACGTAATCCCTCAGTCTCGGAAAATGAGTCCCAGGGGAGGAATGTTCCTAAAAAAACTTCCAAAAAAAGACCTTTCAGCTTTCTTATTTTAAAAAACTAATTTTTTTATCATACAATATCTTCGGGAAAAAACTTGAAGACGAACAGCTGAGAATTCCTTTAAAAATGGGAAGCTGTCTAAGAAATTGTTTCAAGCGATTTTTTACGTGCCATCATTCGGAATCGAATGTGTGGAACTACATTTATCACAGAATAAAAGTTACGAAGTGAAGTAATTTTACTGGCAAAAATGAAACAAAAATTGTAAGAAGTCTTTTTCCATTTATCTTTGTAAAAAATGAAGTTTTCATAACATAACTTTGCTATCGTTAGATTAAAACTTATCTTGGTTCTTCTGATTTATGTATCCCATTACGTAATTTAAAAAAGCATGTAATTGAAAATTCTTTGAAGATATTAAGTGTAATCTGAATTAAAAATCTCGTATAAAAATTTTAAGGAAATATTAACACGAAATGTATTTGAAGAGCAAAAATCGAAGGAAAAAAGCGTACTTTCAAAACATTCTTTTTACCCGAAAACGATTTATTAAGAACTTCATTTTGCTTATTTATACATATAATTTTTTAAAAGGTCTAAAATAGAGTTTATGGAAAAATTCATAACATTTGGAGAAGTAATATTGTCTGTCGAAGTAACAACATGGTATTTTTTTAAAAAAATTCTCTACCCTGATACATTAAAATGTGAACAAATTCATATGTCATTTCAAACATCCAAACTTCAAGATTTCAAGAATAGTACAATAAATATTTCTATTAAATTCCATAAAAATATAAGAAAATTCTGTCAAGTTGCCATGTTTCAATACCTTTAATTTATCTGAAAATGCAATTCTTGAGAAAATCAAGTTACAAAAATAAATTAAGTCACATATCAAACATATTACTTCATCTCCATTCTAGTTTTTTAAAAATCAGGCCATTTAAAATTTTTTATAAAATATGATAGCGTTAAAGCTGTGTTCCGACCAGTTTTCCCGATGGCAATGGATGCAGTTAGTAGTCACCAAAACATAAAATGAAATTTCATAAGAGTGTGAGTTCTATATGTAATAAACGTTGATAAATTCTATTCTGCACCTTTCACCGAAGAGTTTATATGAATTGTGTGTTTATACCCCATCATCAAACAAGAAATACACCGCAAAACTTAATTCAATGTTCGTTAAGGAGCGCAATACAAAACACATATTTTAACGCGCAAATAATACTCAGTTCCTTAACAACAATTTATTGAAAATCACTTTCACCTATCGCCCTGGTACTCTTCTCCTAAGTCTAGAGTTTCTCAATGAATTCCTTGTCATACTTAGAATACTCTTTTGAGAAATCTTATCTAATACATAATATATCTTTTCTCATCCTTATAACCATCATTCAAATGTACTAGCTTTATGGTAAATGTAGCTTCTGTAAATGCTTCATGGTCGATAAACAGATCTGTAACCGACTGATAGGATATTTCTCCCTAATCCAGATCAGTACATCAAGAGCTATTCCCTTTATGTGCGTCATTTTTGTACTTAATGCAGTGCTTCTCAAACTTTAAACACTTACGACCCAATATTCAATCATACTTTCCATCGCCCCCCTCCATACAATAATAATGTATTAAATTAAATAATACTATTCTTTGATGCAGACCCACAATACGAATTTAACATCTTAAGTGCCACCGGCGTATATAAACATCTCGCTCAGCCAGTGCGTTAATTGCTCCAGACGTATATATACGTCTTTCCAAGTACGATGTTTTCTGTAAACTGTGATCTTTTAAATTATTCCGAAGGCTTTCGAAGGCAATAAAATGACCTTGACAATGTTCACGAAGAATTTACTTATTTCAGAAGATTCGCTTATTTATTCATTTTCTACCCCCTCCCTCCTTAATGCAAACGTGGCATTGGAAAACTATCACGTAATTTTTAATCAGCATTTAAGGGATTAATTATAAACTGCACAAATTAACAAGATAAGTGTTCAGTTTTGCATGTAATTTAATATATGACAAGCCCATGGGTTTGTTCTTAACTTAGTATTGTTATAAATTAATTATAAAATATATCATGCAGTACTGATACATAAATATTTTATATCAGTGTAAATGTGTATTTTATTTTTTATTGTGTCAGAATGTAATTTGTTTGTGTTTACTTTGAGTTAATTAGTAATTTTCTAAAATTATCTTATGTTTTCGACTTTACAATATGCTCGCCCCCCCCCTCGCAGGGTTATCATGCCCCGCTAGAGGGGGCGCACCCCACAGTCCAGTTACTTCACATGATGGCCACAAGTTCATTTAAAACGTAATGCTGGTGGTAATTTTTTCGTTTATGATTATTGGGTGAAAGAATAAAATAAGGCTCAGTTCCTTATTTTGCTTTGCTTTTTATCAAATGTAGGCGTTGATATAAGAACTTCTTATAAATCTAATTTCATATTCGGACCACTGGCGTAGCCAGCTCTGAGGAGGACCCTGTATCAAAATTTCTTTGGGGCCCTTTTTTAGATATGGGGCCCCTGTTAGTGAGACTTTAGTTTCACATGTTGGGGCTCCTGTAGCTTGAGGGCCTCATATCATTGATACGGCGGTAACTACGCCCCTGATTCGGACCTTATTTGATATCGGTGCGCTACGGAATTTTCCGCCAAATAGATGTAAAATTTCGCCTATTTGGGACGATAACAATACTGACCACCATGGATATATTTGTCCCGTGTTCAAATTCACTCCAAAACCCAGTAGCATACCGGTATCATATTAGTTCCAAATTTTCTTATGAAACAGCTCTAAGTAAGCAACAGATATAAAAAAGAAAATTATTTTTTTTAGACGATCAATCACTAAAATGTAGTACTTCTCCATGGAGATATTTCTTCAATATCCTAAAAACCATTTATAATATATATTTCAGACATATCTTTCACACAACTGACTGTTTTCTTTTGTAAATTCCCCTCATCAATAAAGCAACAGTAATAAGAAGAAAAAAAATCCTAAAAGTTAGACACTTGAAAATGATTAATTATTAAACTTTTCTTTACGAAAAACCTCAATTATTTAATATGCGAATAATTTAATTGGATTTTACCACACACATAAAATATTATTTATCTTAAGCGGACAATCTCTCTTCTTAAATTCATTCGAACAATTGGGAACTATAATGTAATAGAATTATGATTAATAATGCGAATTTAAAATAAAATTAACAATTGATGCGATATAAATGACAATGGGAAATTAAAATTAAATTATCACTTCAAAAAAAGATTTCAGTATAAAAGTATGTGCTAATTGAAATTAATTCATGAATTAATATTTTGTATTTAAATAAAATTTCAACAAAGTAATTACGAATTCAAATGTCTATCAAAACCAAAATGCAAAATTTGCGATATATTTTACATGCCTTAGATATAATCAGTTATTTCAAAATATTTCTTGAATTTTTTTCTTTCAAATGGGGCTGTGGATTGCTGATTAACATTACAGACCTAATATATTCCCCAAAAGCTGGTATCACTATCAAATAGATGGATATCGATAGCCACAATGGCATTTGACTCCCAGTTTCCTCCCCAGGGGGAGACACCTGAGCTCTGATGATGCGAAATTTTACTAGAAATTTAATTTTCCCGAGATCACTCTAGGGATCTTTAACATGCCACACAATCATATGACATGGACGATGTCAATTTTTTTGCATCTAGAATAACCACCAAATGGGCCACAGTCGAATCCGCAAACTTGGGCGTACAAGGCCAGCACCTAACCAATTACACCACCCAGCCAAAATTATCACAGGATTTTTTTTATTCAAAATCTTTATGGCACAATAATTTAAAACACGTATTTGAAATTTGAAAAAAAAAATCCCGCTGCAAAATATGTCATTTGCACTTGTTTTTCATAATATACATTTTTCTTAACATTACTACTTTTTGGAACTGTTCCTTTTCTAAAAAAAAAAAAGTTGGGAAATGTATATATGTTCTTCTAATTGAAGAAAAAGCATTAAGTAGAATCTATTTTATCCTCAAATGCTTATGAAATTAGTGGAATCCTTTTTTTAAACCCACGTAACTCTAAACTTTCGAACATGGATTTAGGAAGTAAGAAATTTATCACACTTCAGAATTAGAAATTTTAAACAATATATTCTACATCTCTCTCTCTCTTTCTCAAGAAACTACTGATAAATTCTATTTTCTGTAGATGGGATAAAGATTGGAAAACTTGAAAAATAAGTTAACAAAAAAACCCAGTAAAAACAAGCAATACAGAAATAAAAATAAATAAATAATTAAAGTCAATTCCTACTTAGGTCACAACAAAGAAAGTTTATTTTAGTTAAGCTTTATTAAATGGTTGCAATTAATATAAATAGTATACACATATGACAGAATCACAATATTAAGTGACAATTAATTTTTATTAAATATCATTAAAGTGTCGTACTGTCATCCAAAACAATAAAATTTTAGTAATTTTATTATAAAATTTTAGTTCAACTGAATGCCTTAAAAATGCTTTGTCACAAAGCCACCAAAAATGATTGCAAGTGAATGAGTGAGTGAATGAATATTAACATCACACTGATAAGCTACAAGAGGGCTTTCGGCGACTCACCTCTTAATTTTGAACCATGTTCAAGTGACGTGGACGACACCTGAGCTGGCACCCCCTCTCCTAACTACCACACCACACCAACGGGAGGACATCTGAGTTCTCGACAGATTTAACGTGCATCGCTCCCCTACACGGCTTGTCTTTAGTGGTACTGGTCTCGAACTCATGACATGGCTGCCACGACCCGATTTCTTAACCACTCGGCCTCCTCAGCCCTAAAAATGCCAAAGGGACTGTATCTGTAATTCTTAGAATTATTAGTTTTAATAAATTAATTTTTATTAATTATAATCAAATTACCGTATAGCTATCCAAAATAATCGTGTATATAAAATTATAGCTCAATTGGGCGCTGTAAGAAGTGTTGGAAACTAAAATCTTATTTTTTTTGACAATTTGAGATTTTTGCATTTTCAAATTGAAAAGATTTTAACATTTCTAAAAATGCCTTACTTTAACCTCTAGGGTAATTGGAAGCTATTGAAAACTTATTTTTAAGTAATTGTTAAAACTGGGCTGGACCCATTTGAATGACGGAAAATGTAAACAAAGTATTCGTTTGTGCTTAAAAGTTGAACGTCCGATATAAAACAAAACATGTTTCTTTTATTGTAAATTGAGCTTTTTACTTTTTTTTATTTCTTAGCCGATTAGAAATCTCACTGTATACATTAAAATCAATTTATCTCAAAATTTAAATTTTGTTGTTCGATGTCAGTTTTTCTGAGAAACTACTGTTCACAGGTATGTACATTTTTTATGATATATTTATAATGATGGCTAATTAATACTGTGATATACTGAAATGAGCTTTTTGTAAAAAACTCAAAAATTTTATTTCTTACAAATTTTTTTACGTGAAAAATAGGTCAAATTTTACTATGTTTGATAATATATTTTATAAATTATGAAAAAATTCAAAATTAGCTAAAAGTTCATTTTAGTATAATGAGAAAAGTATACTTCAATTGTATGTAAAATTTCAAACATGTACATGTAACAGATTTTGAGAAAAGATACATCGAAAATAGCCAATTTAACATTGTCGGTATAAAGGTTTCCTACGCCCCTTAAAATGTATTTCATTAACGATTAAAAATTTGAACAAGATATAGGGAGAATGTGAACCAATAGTAGGAATTGAATAACATGAATATTTTTCTGTTGTTGGAAAAAAACAGTATTATAAGTGTGTTATTTGCAAGAATAATTCACTAAGGACATACGCGTTTAAATTTACATCCAATTCTATAGAAGAATGTAAATGCGAGCGGTTTTATGTATGCAGGAATAATATCGAGAATGAGTGAGTAAATTTAATAAATTTTGAAACTCCTAATTGGAGTACCTTTTTCCACTTTACATCAAAAAAGGAATAACTCTCATTTTATCTGTATTTATATTATGCATCAATAAATTTAATTTCAACTTGAAGGAACGAAGAATATTAACTGCGAGCATAAAAATGAAAGCAATACTCGTATAATAATCGATTGTACAGAAAGATGAAAGAATCCTTAATCGTTAGAGCTGATTTTAATTTAATTTTACTTGCTACATTAGTAGCTACTGCTTACACACATCATTTTTTTCCCATCATTCTATTTCTTGAAGAGAAAAAATTTACTGTTTTATATATATAACTTACTTTAATATTTAAACTCACTTATATTATTTTATTTTTTATTAAATGTTACTCGTCCACTTCGCTGAGTATTTCATTATGTCCTAACACAATATATAAGGGTAGCCGAAATGAAAGTGCCAATTGCTATAATAACTCCACACTTTAAAGAGAAAACTGACTTCGCGTACCCCTATAGACAGTGCAGAATGGCGGGAATGCAAATAATAACGTCAAATCCCGCCAGACGCGTGCGTGATAGCGCGTGAGTGAATGAGTGAAGATTAACGTCGTACTGTTCAACTACTCGAGGGCTTTTGGCGACGGACCTCGTAATTTTGAATTATGGTCAAGTACCGAGAACGACACCTGAGCTGGCACCCCCTCTCCTAACTACCACACCACATGTGGACGTTTGAGTTCTCAACAGATTTAACCTATATCGCTTCCCTACACGGCTGGTCTTCAGCGATACTAGGCTTCAACTCATGACACGCCTCCCACGAGTTCTATACTTTGGCCACTAGGCTACCACGGCTATGCGTGACAGCAGGGCAGCACGTTGAAAGGCATCGTTTTCATCATGGATGCCTCCAAATAATACAACTGCCAATGCTGCCTCGTACCGTGCCAGATTGCAGGAACTGAGAAAGAATATCTAGAACCTCGGGCGCGGCATGCTGTTCGGCGGGATCATCTTGTATGATAATGCTCGTCCTCATGTGGCTGTGGCGTGCCAAACAAACATTGTTACGGCAATTCGACTGGGAGGTTTTTGAACATTCCCTCACAGCCCAGACCTCTCGCCGTGTGACTATTACATCTTCGGTCCACTCAAGAAAGCTCTAAAAAAAGGGCGATTTTTCGATGATAATGAGGTCCAAGCTGCTGTTGAAAATTGGTTCCACAATAAACACCGGAGCTTCTTCACCCAGTGTATCCATCATGTCGAGGACATCTAGGACACTTGTTTCCAACCAACAAGGTGATTTTGTCTAGCCTATCTATTTCGTCTGTATTGCTTCTTTTCTCTGTATACTAACGTATATAAATATCATTAAACCATTTATCAAACCGGCTGCAGTGCCACTCTCATTTGGGTGACCTTCATATTAAGAATTTTAGTTATTGATTTCTAAGTCCTTGTACATTAAGCTTTCTATTATACAGACTAACATTTTTATGTCCCTAGCTCTGTGTTTCTCAAATTTTCAAAATTTGTGAACCAATATCCACACAATCATAATTTTCATCGCTTCTCCCCATCTATACAATAACAATGTTTTGAATTCAATAATAATCTACTCTTACACGCTAAAACTACAATACTACTTTAACCTCTTAAGGGCCACCGGCGTAGATAAAACTCTCACTCAGCCAAAGCGTTAATTGTAGCAGACGTATATATACGTCTTTCCGAATTACGATCTTGTATATGCACTGCTGCCTTCCATAAAATTATTCTAAAGGCTTTGGAATGCATTAAAAGGACATTGAAAGTGTTTGCGAGGGATTTACTTATATCAAAAAATTAAAATATTTATTTATTTTCTTCCCTCCATCGCATATGGGCAACTACGTTGAAAACCATGGCATTGAGAAGCGATTCTCGTAACTTTTAATCTGCAGTTTAGGAATTAATTTTATAAACCATACAAAAAATTATCAAGATAAGTTTTATAATTTTTGTGTATAATTTTATATATGACAAGCCCATGAAGTCACTGGTTATTATTAAACTTGGTCTTAACATACTATTGATAAATTAATAAAATACTTTATGCAGTACTGATATTTAAAAGTGTATTATATCAGTGCAAACGAGTATTTTATATTTTATTATGTCAAAATGTATTTTGTTGGCTTACTTTCGGTAAATAAATATTTTTTTAAAAAAAAATAATCTTTTGTTTTCGACTTTTCAATATGCTCGCACCCCATCGTAGAGTTGTCATGCCCGCCTTGGGGGGACGCGTCCCACAGTTTGAGAAACGCTGCCCTGGCCTCTTAATTTAAGAAAGGCAGGACTTGAGCTTCTAAAACAAAAGTATATGCATCGTTTACACCTGCATAACCTCCCTCCCGAGTCTGTTACCAATAATCGAATTTATTGCTGATCTGATCTCTACTCAACAAAAGAAACACAGCTACCAATTTTCAAGTCTAAAGATCTAATAGTTCAAAAGTAAGAATTCTGTTTATCTGTCACGCCCTTGCAAACCCCTATTGGGAGACGTTTTTAAAAAAAAACGTTCAAAACGGATCTCTATTCAACAAAAGAAACATGCTTGCAAATTTCTAGTCTGTAGACTTAATAGTTCAAAAACGGAAATTTTTTGTATAACATCCCCACAACCATTTTTAGTATTCAATTGTCGCAAGACCCGTTCTTAGAGGATCACTGTTCTTTAAAAAGGGGCAAACTTGCCAAATTTCAATTCCGTAGGTGTAATAATTCCAGAGATATCAAGATGAATGAGTGATTAAGTCGCTTTTTTTTGCTATTTATATAGATATAAGAAGCTTTTTTTTCTTTTATCTATTCAACATAAAAACAGGAAAAAGATGAAAGTGCTTTCAACTTATTCTGAAAGACCGAGAGCAGAGAAATCAAGTTAAAATCTCTCCTGGGGCATGAGTGGAAAAAGTTCTCTCAGTAATAGCTCTCATATTTATAAAATATTCATAACTTCATCTCTTCTAGGAGCATGATTCTGATAAACAAAAACTGGTACTCGGAAAATCATAGAATTCTGTTTTGCTTTCTCTTGTATTCCTATAAGAGTTCTTTTTTATTATTATTAACTCTACTTGAGCATTTAAGTCTTATACACACAGCAAATTAAACCAAATACTGCATTTACCCGAAAAACAAACTCAAAATATGCTTGTTTTTTAAACTTCTCTTAGTGTCACTTTGCATAGAATCACTGAAGACTCAAGAAAATTTATTGTTCTCTCTCTCTTTGTGTTGTCCTTCCATTTGTTATGTATGTTACTGCAAGATATTTCAAAGATCTCTTTTATGTGAAAGAGCCTTACATATTCGAATAAGAATAGAGTATAAGAGAAATCACAAACACTTATTCAAATATTGTACTATAATAGCTTTCAACGAAATTATTTTTGAGTGAGGCACTGTGTAGAGTATATCGACGTAATTGAACGCGAGTCAATGATTTCGAGAGAAAATCCTTTTTAGTATTCTACGAAAGTAACTATTTTTTTTTTTTTTTTTTTTTTGTTCTCGTTTCTAAATTTTTCCATATCAAACAAATTTTAAAGTTTCAAAATAAATTTTCATTTTCACTGTGAGTTTTAATTTTAAATTTATAGGGACATGGTACGATTTATATAAAAATGCATTTTATATAAAATGCGATTTATATAAAAATGTATCCAATGTATATGGATTTTTAAAATAGATTTTGTTCTAAGAATACTAACTATTTAATTTTTTAAAGAAACGTTTACAAATTTGTGAAGGAATTGGGAAATGCAATTAATCCTATAATAACTAACACACTAACACACATAAAATTTGGGTTTTAAAAGTTGGTATGGGTTTTATCGTAGTATGATTGATATACAGAAAATACATTTTTTTCTGAATGCTCATTGAAAATTCCTAGAAAAATGTGTAAATACTAAGTTCAACCATTTTTTAAAGATAAGTACTGCTTTGATGCATACTAAATTCTGTTACATGTGCTATTAACTATAGGTATAACAATTTTTTTCAAGCATTAGGCACATTAGAAAAAAAGTCATAACATTTTAAGGTATCCCGACTGGTTTAAAATCATCATTTTCATCAAAATAAATCGAAATTTCTTTTATAGTCTATTTTTGTAGCCTGTTTCATAAGCTTTCTAAAAATATACTTTTAATTCTGAGTCAATTAGAAAAAGAGTTATAGCTGTATCTATTTGAGGTAGTAAGCCAAAATTGAAACCGGAAGTGTGAGTTTTCGGTTGATTTTCACCGGCAAAATGAGATTTTTATTCTTTTAAAATATTTTAACGAATTCTTTTTAAGTTTATAGTAAACTTTATTTCAATTTACAAATATTTTAATAGATATATTTGGCCTTCAAATAGGCAACAGTTAACTGATTGAATGTTTGTTTTGATTTAAACGAGTTGCTATCTTTTTATCATTTGTGTTCAAAATTAGATCTCTTTTTAACTTTTTTATTAGTACACTTTAATATACAGTTATAATTACTTTTAATAAAATTAAAGTTGTCATGCCAAAAACAAGATCAATGAGGTAAAAAAAGAAGAGATTTCCTGAGAGCAGAATTTGTTGGAGAAACGTTGAAAGAAAAACCAACGGATCTTTCAAATTCAGTTATTAAATCTATTAAAAAGACTTATGATTAACTTTGCGATCAAAATCTCCTAAGAAAAATGTCTTCACGGGAACGCTCAAAACTGCAATGAGAGTCTTAAAAATGTCGTGTGAAGTATAATCCTGAAAGACAATTTTGTTGAGCTACAAACACTCCGTTTAAGAAATTATACTGCAATAACACTTTTTAATTCTCGATTTGCTGGTCTATTATCTCTACTTTAAAAGTTAGGAATGAAATTATGTTCTGAAATGAAAGAATACTCTTGGTACCTTGACAAAACGAGAATTGTTGATTCTACGAGGCATTCTAAACCAGATAAGAAAAAATCTTAAAAAAAGAAAGACCCTTCAAAAATGCAAAAGATTGAAGTATGAGATTCAGAAAGGCACAACATACAAATCTGAAGAGTTTTAATACTTTCCTAAATCTTTAAAAAATTTAATTGCAAATATAATCTTTATTTTGAATTTCCTGAAGAATGTTATTTTTGAAAATAAAATGGTTAACGGTAAGAGTGATATTTCTTAAAGTAAATGAAATATTCTTCTGAAATTTTTTGAGTTTGTTCTTTGTATTATAATGAATGCTTTCTGCTAAAAGCTAAGGGTAATTTTTCAATTAAGTTATTTTTTAATGTAATTTTATATGAAAAACAAAGTTTAAGAAAATTCTGGGTGTTTTCATTTCGAACACCTGTATTTCATAATTTTACAGTAGAATTTGAGCTTTTTGTAATATAAAGCAGATTTAAACGTTAAATAATTGTATTCCTGCAAAAAAATTTTATTTTTGTGATATATATTTTTTTAGAGTTGTTAGCAAAAGAGCAATTTTTTGTAATATTTTGGTACAAATTTCTCAATATTTTGAAAAATAAGCTTTCAAAAAATTCTTGTTGTATTTTCATAGTTTTGCAACATACTTAATTAAAAAATATCAATTAAATAATTATTTAAGTTATATTTTAGAAAATTGTCTCCGAACCCAGTCGGATACCTTAAATGAAGATAAGAGATTTATTTTTTTCTTTCTGAATATAAATCCGTTTAATGTTTTTATTTGTCATTGGAGTGTGAATAAAAACGAACATAAAAAAGTAAATACTTTGAATTTTTGTAACTTAAAACTTTCAATTTTTGTGAGTTTATAGAAAATTATATAAAGAATAATTAAAAATAATAATAAAAACACACTTTTATTTGAAATTTTAACCAATTTTTGTCAAGGGACTCGTACTGTGTCCCCTTAATTTGAGCTAGTTTTGCAACTCTTCGATTTATGATTAATACCACTGCTATTGGAAAATTCTTTAAAAAGAAATCTTTTACTTAAAGAACTTATTAAACATATTAGCTTAATTCTTAAATTAAACATATTTAGCTTCCTAATTAAAAGTTTGTAATAATAATCCAATAGTTCAAAATAATTAAATCTGAGGAAGCTAATCTCGGAAGACACATCAGAACAAAGTTTATCTTTAAAATTATTACCGTAAATGGTAATAAGGTTTTAAAATAGTTTTCTGCATCTATAAATATGCAGAATTCGAAAGTATTCGATGCGGAAATAAGTTTCTTAGTGAAGATATCCGTCCAGTTATTCATTTTGAAGGCTCCCCTGGCTTAGGATACTCATCGAGTCTCATACTTTATTCAAATTGGAGAAAATTTGAAGTAATATTAATTGAGAGTGAAAAGTGCTTTTTGCAACAAAGTGTATAATTAGAATTCCTCGATCGTTATGTTTCCAAGTTTATTAATTGGGAACATTGAACTTAGGGCTAATGGCTGCTTTTCATTTTTATTTTATATAGTTCATACTTGAAATGATTTCGTGGAGGTTCCGGAATTACTGTTTTCTTTAGCAGAATTATTACTATACTCTATAACGTTTAAAAAAATGCGATTAAGAAAATACTTTAAAAAGATATTAAAACAAGAAACAATTACAACTAATATAATCTTATCTACACTATTTAACGCAATCTATCCTAATAAAAGTTTTCACGCGTGTCTTTTATTAAGGTATCCGACTACGTTTGAAATCGTGATTTTGTAAAAGCGTATAAATGGATAATATTTATGATATTTAGTGTCACTTAGATTAGAAAAGTATATAAAACTGTTTTACGAATAGTATTACGTTAAAAAGTTATTTAAGTACAATATTTTGACCAAAAATGAACATAGAATGACCCATTTTCAAAATATACTCCTTTTGTGCAAAATGCTTCTATTATAATAATATTTTGCCTGTATATAGCTCAGACCTCTGTACAGAGGCTCAACTAGAATTTTTGAAATATATAACTTAGAAGTGGGTTTATCCATGTTTTACGACAACAGAGGGGAGAAAGTTTAAGAAAAAACGCCAATGATTAATTCAATTAATTGGCTGTAACTCTGAAAATAATGTGAATTTTTCAAAAATCATAGTTGAGCCTGTGTACAGAGTTCTGAGCTATATACAAGCAAAATATTATTATAATAGAAGCATTTTTCACTAAAGGAAAACATTTTGAGAAAAGGTTATTCTAAGTTAATTTTTTGCCGAATTATTGTATTTAAATAATTTTTTTTTGTCACAATGCCCTTAAAACAATTTTATACATGCATTCTAATCTAAGTGACACAAAATATCATGAAAATTATCCATTTATGCGCTTTTTAAAATCACTGTTCCGAACGTAGTCGGATACCTTAACGTAGCACTACAAAGCAACACGAGTGCTATTGCCTACGGGCTTCGTAACTTACAAACAGGATCAAGTGACCAGGACAACAACCTAGCTGGGATCCCCCTGTCAAAAATTCCACTCCCCGCTAACCGGAGGGCATTGTTTCATTTTAAATGATATAGAAATATTTAATGCAAAATGGCAACATTACCCTACATGTTACTTTATATTTTGCACAAATTATTTCCTCATCAAAAATGTCCTTACTGTGACTTGTATTGTTTCAGTGGTTATACTTATTCTGTAGTTTTATTACGAGTAAAACATGACTTTTTTGTATTTCTAGCAAGTGTACACTTTCTTATATAGAGATAAACACACATTTTTCCTTTATTTACTCAAGATATAATTTTATATTTATATTTTCTTGTAACCCAGCAAGTCAAATTGCTAGGAAGGAAAACTAAACGAAAAAGAATATGCTAAACTTTTTAATGTGGAGTGGGAGATGAAGTTTTCCTGCACTTCTGTGAAGATTAAAGTGGTATTTGTTGTGTGGGAAGGGTCTTGACTACTTTAAGGGGTCTCAGGGGTGTTAAATTTTTCTAGAGGTCTGAAAATATAAACAATTTTTAAACAGGTATAATTCTTTTAAATTTAAATTAAATGAATCGAATCTTTTACACATTATTTATAAAAAAATGGAGCTTCAGAAAAGTATAAAATGTTTAAAATATAATTATAATTTAAAAATCATAAGCATATGAAAATTCTATGATAAATATTAAATATTTTTTGCGTTGCGCACGCTATTTTCTAAAATAGCAGCTTTAATTACTAGCTATAAGTTGAATAATAAAGTTAAATATATTCTCATTACACTGTAGCTATTTTTATATAAATAGAATAATAACTTATATATTTTAATAAATAAAAAAAATACATTTTTAAAAAATATTTAAAAAATTGCAATGTTTTACAAATATTTTGAAATACAAAAGACATATAATACTAAAATTAGGCACGGCTTAAAGAGTATGAAGCATTTTATAATTCTATAAATTTTTATACATCAGATACTACTATTTTAGAAAATAGCGTGCGCAACACAAAAAATACTTAATATTTATCATAGAATTGTCATATGCTTATGATTTTTAAAATTATGATTATATTTTAAATATTTTATATTTTTCTGAAGCCCTATTCTTTTATAAATAATGTGTAAAATAATCGAATCATTAAATTTAATTTTAAATGAATTATACCTGTTTGAAAATTGTTTATATTTTCAGACCTCTAGAAAAATTTAACACCCCTGAGACCCCTTAAAAAATGAATGCTGTGACTGGCTCGCGCGTCTTTTCTTTAACATAACCTCTGGGTTCTTTGACGGCCAAGATTAATGGCAACTCTTTTCCAACCAAAAAGCGAAATGCGAATAAGAAATGCAAATAAGATAGCTTTTAAAAGAACAGAAGTTTCAGTAAAATAAAAGGCAATTTGATGAATGTTATGTTTGGAGGAGATACAAGCGTGAATTGACAGCCTATCGTAAAGTTACCTAGAAACCCTGCCATTAATACAAGGTGCATACCATTGCACACGCGCCCATTTAAAGATTGAAGTTAAATTTGAATTAAGGTAGGACTGCTTATTTGATATTAGAACTTGTAATATTATTAGAAGTGAGAGTAAGCGGATAATATAATTATTTAGAGAAAGGGGTCTAAGTTACGCGATTCGGTTTAACTATTTTTGTGTGTTCGTTCATTCTAGATTCTCATTTATATAAACTTATCTAAATTGTTAGACGTTTAAGTTATATTCTTAATAAAGTCATATAAAGAATTTAAAATGTCAGATTATTATGAAAACCCCACACCTCTAGCTCACGCCGACAATCAAAGATATGGTCACCAAAAGAGGGCCATATCACAATGCAAATAAGCACTATTTGACGCATAAATAACACAAATTCTTCAATTTAGAAGGAAAACCACAAGATGCACTTCAAAAGTTGAAAAATGAAAATCATCAACCACAATCTTTTAGTGCTTTTATGGCGTTTCTTTATTACAGCTTTATTAAAATATGGTTTTTACTAGTAAAAAAGCTCCCCATTTCTGGTATAGGATAAAACGTCTGTTTTTGTTGCGACATTTTACTGATCTCAATCTTTATTTGTCACCTTGCAAGAGAACAATGTTCTCTGGATATGCAGTTATACGTGCGATTGGTGATAACACGCAAAAAAAGCCAGTTTCGCCTTCTGTTTTAGGTATTAATTTATTTCAGGGTTTTAAATAGTATATTTCTAATTTTATATGTGGCCGCGGTAGCCAAGTGGTCAAGGTATCGGATCGTGGCTGACGTGCCCTGTGTGTGAGTTCGAGCCCAGTAGCACTAAAGACCCGCCATGTAGGGGTCCGATGCACGTTAAATCTTTCGAGAGCTCTAGCGTCCTTCCGTTGATGTGTTATGTTAGTTAGAAGAGAGGAGTGCCAGGTCAGGTGTCGTCCTCGCCACTTGACCATGGTTCCAAATTACGAGGTCCGTCACCAAAAGCCCTCGTGTAGCTGAACAGTGCGATGTTAATATTCACTCATTCTAATTCTATATTTCAATTTTACGGAATACAACCTATGCAATAAAAAAACAGAAAAACGCAGTGAATCGAGCTTTGTCGAAATCAGTGACGTCGTTTGCTAAAAAAAAAAGTTGTAGAAACTAAGAGCGTGGCTGTGATGAATCCTGAACTAGGTACAGTTTCAATTTTTATTAATGTAAACTGTGTTCAAAAAAAAATTAAGAGAAACTTCAGATATTGTCAATTATCTCTAAAACTACTCGATAAATTTTAATGAAATTTGGTTTGTTCATAGTGCTGATATAATAAAAAAAAACCAATCAACAGTTAGAATACACACACATAGTCGTGCAAAATATTCATAGGAGTCGGAAGGTATGAAACAGCGGTTGCAGATTATGACAAAATGGGTTAATAGGTGATACTGTTCCTTCTTACAGATATACATGCCTCGCACCATCATTTTATTCTGAAAATAAGGGAGTTTATGAGTTCCTGTAGAAATTGGTCCCACCCGTTCAACAATGATGTTTTCAGGTCTTAGATGGCTCTCACGGTGGAGATCTGACTTGCCAATCCATTCGGCCAATATCCTCACTTTCCTGATTATCGTAAACCAGACAAGATCTACACTGGCCTCCAAAAGTTAAGGAACAGCATGTTTCCCGAAGCTCACCGTAAAAAAACCAGTAACAATAAAATTAATAGTTTATGTAAATGATAAAAATGAACGATACAAATGTAAGCAAAAACAATAGCTATCCCTTTTTTTAAATAGGAAAGAACAAATACATATGAGGTATAATAAAATATGCATATATCAGGATTTCGTAATTAAGCGTGTAGCTTTTGTTGATTTACAACCTTTGTTGGCAGATTTGTTGACAATAGGCAGTGGGGTCTCGCAATGTCCGAGAGAAGTCGTTTGCCCGATTCGTTAAGGTGGAGGGTGGTCGGATGGATGGAAATGGGGTTGTCACAGGCTGATACGTCTAGGCTTCTTAATGTGTCTCTTAGTGTGGTCCACCGTCTCTGAAATCAATATTAAACTGAAGCATCTGTGTCCAGAAGACATGTTCCAGGCCGATCACGAGCTACAACACTTGCAGGAGACCGTTTTATCACTCTTTCGGCACGAAGGAGAAGAAGGATGTCTGTGCTGCAACTTCTTGCAGACCACTCTGTAGCAACAGGGAGTAGAATATCCGCTAGTACGGTGCGAAGGCGTCTTCACAATTCAGGTCTCCATGCAAGGCAACCAGTTGTGTGTGTACCCCTCAACAGACGAGAGAGAAGGGCCCGCTTATTTTGGGCAGGAAAACACGTTTCCTGGACCAGACAGCGATGAGCTTCTGTACTCTTTACAGACGAGTTCATATTCATACTGGAGAACGATTCAGGACGTCTGCTCAGCAGGAGAGAACGAAGCACCAGATATCATCAATCCAACATTGTTGAAAGACACAGTTACTAAGGTGCTGGAACAATTATTTGGGCAGGGATCTCACTCGGTGGTCACACTAACCTGCATGTGTTCCAGGGAGGAACTCTGATTGGTGGGAGATATCGGGATGTGATCCTTGATCCATATGTCCGCCCGTATGCCGGTGCAATTGGCAATGACTTCATTCTGATGGATGATAATGCGCGAACTCACCAAGCTGTAATTGTTGAGGAATATCTTGAGGATCTTGGTTTGGAGAGAATGTAATGACCAGCTCGATCTACAGGCTTAAATCCCATAGAGCATCTTTGTGACGGTCTTGATAGGCAGGTTGCTTCTTTAAGTCATCCTCCAAGATCTTTAGGAGAGCTGGAACAAAGCTTACTCCGAGTCTGGACTTCGCTTTCCATTTCGGTAACCGACAACTTAATTGACAGTACGGAAATTCGATGCCACAAATGAATTCAGACTAGGGGTGGGCATATCTCTTATTAAAACCCAGTTTTATTATGTTTATATGACATTTTACCTCATAAAACTGTGATTATTATTTATTCCAAGAATGGACTTTTCCAGCGAGATAGCCTTTTTTTGTTGTAAATCCTTTTTAAATTTGTGTTATGTAAACTTCTATCTTGCAGTCAATATACTATAACTGTTTTGTGCACATGTCATCGAATTTTGGTGTTTCTACATTCATTAATTTGCAAATAAGGCGCAAAAAACCGGTCGTTCCTTAACTTTTGGAGGCCAGGATATGTTGGCAGCTATTAAAAAGAAATCCGGGCAGACTGTATCCCTAAAAGGGCAAACGCAGGACTCCAAGACCTCATCCTTATGCCTCACAGCAATCACAGTACCTCCTTCAAAAACATGGAGGTGCGTGCGGCGATCCAACGTTATGTCTACCCAGACCATCAAGCCTCAACTGCCGTAATCGTTGCTTTCGCGGACATTAAAGGTCAGCTAGTGGGTATCTGGTTCTCAAATGGACAAATGGCGATCTTCTCAGACGGTCTCGACTCTTAAGTAACCCTGATCAAGGTTTCTTTCGATGAATCCTGTATTCTGGAGTAAATGAGTGATTATTAACGTCACACTCTTAAGTTACACGCGGGCTTTCTTGTGACAGACCTCGTAATTTTGAACCGTGGTTAAGTGACGAGGACGACACCTGAGCTGGCACCCCCCTCTCCTAACTACCACACTACACCAATGGGAGGACGTTTGAGCTGTCGACATGTTTAACGTGCATCGCTGCCCTACATGACGGGTCTTTAGTGGTACTGGGCTCGAACTCGTGACTAGCTAGCCACGATCCGATGACTTGAAAACTAGGCTACCACGGCCACCCTGTATCCTGGATTTATTTAAATAAGTTCAACAAGATGCTAGGCATTAAAAGAATTCCCTACAAAATCTGGATTTGATTCAAACTAACCTACAATTCGCCATCTCATTTCATCATCTGAACATTGGTGGTTACATATTTTTATTTTTGGAACTTAAATTAAACCGATTGTTGCTAAGAAACACCAAGAAATTAGATTAAGTGGGGTAGTGAACAAAATGCGAATTTTGACACGCGCGCTTATAAATCTTGTTCCTCGACTACCTTCGCCTCCCCAGACACGCTTCAGTATTCAGTGTCCAAGACCTGCATCTTTATTTCGAAACAGTATTTTTACATTTCATTTAAATCTTTTGATGAAATTCGACGGAAAATGCAAATTCTTGAATACCTCTGTAGTTGGCAAAAAATAAATACATAACTACCTTAAAAAATCTCTGAAGAACAATTTTCAATT
>BMAV01021233.1:0-14519 GCA_019973955.1 Trichonephila inaurata madagascariensis | reverse complement strand
ATAGATATTATAATTAGATAATATTATAGATATTATAATTAGATAATCTGATTTGATAAAAAGCTATTCCAAGCATATTCCTCTCTTGGGTAAAATATATATATATATATATATATATATATAAACTGTATTCTTCAAAAATACTTGAAAATTCCTTAGCTCGAAGTTTATTCGGAACAAATTCGTTATACTTGAAACTATTTTTCCAAGAAGATCCCCCCACTCACCCTCTTTCATTCCAAACTCCTTACTAAACCAAGAGGAGACACAGATCAAACACGCGCAAATCTTAGAGTGCAAAGGAATCTTTCTTTTGAAAATTTTAAAAGGATGCTCTTACATTTCCTCCAACAAATTGGTCTTACGCATGTTAATAGGACTTCATTCAACTGCAAAAATTTTACTGAGAAAGGCGTTTGAAAACGAAGAGTTATTCTCTTCATAACAAATGAGAGTTTTCTACCAGTACTCTTAAGGTCAATAGGTCAAACAGTCAGGGAATACGCTGAATGCACGAATTTTGTGGGCTGAGAAAATTGCAGAAGTCAACTATAAAGAGACCAGAACCTTACGCGGGATTCTCAAAGCCAGATTCTATACACCAGACGTAGCTGATTAAATTGTCAAAATTTTAAACGCGTTTTCTAGAAACCATGTTTTTGAAATTTCGGGAAAGCACTGACTCAAAACTATTCAATCGATTGTGCTAAAATTGTGACCTGTTATTCTAGACACACATAGCTAAATAGTTAACACTTCAAACATTCAATTTTTTAATAATAAATCAATTTTTTTTCAAACAATTTATCAACGTAAAAAATTTTAGATTTTAAAAACTTTTTTCACAAGTCCGCCATTTTTTTTCTTTTTAATATGCATATTATTGATTAGTTCATTAGAATTAAGTCTACACAACAATAATAATCTTTTTGATTTTTTTTTTTATATCAGATGTCTAAGGAAGAGAACTTTCCTTTGACATAAGAAATGATAAGCAAATTACTGTAAAATTAAGTCAAAAAAATATTTTTTGTACACTTTAAAATGCTAGTAAAAACATGTAAATATTACAAAATTATCGCATTTTATTTTCTTGTTTAAAAAAATGCATGAAAACACGTCGAGAGCGAAATTTCCGCCGTCACACCGGACTAGTATCTAGACATAAAGCCGGTTCTTCGCAGGAGATCATCGCACTAACACCTAAATTGTAATATCATTTATCATATCTTGATAATAAGTACAGTACTATTTATATATTCTTATGATTAGTTAACATTATTTATCTGAATGTTTCTTTTTTGAAAACACAATATTTTTATTTGATATTTTGCAGGAATCGTCCATCTTTCGAAACTGTAACCAGGCCACCATACCTGAAAAATTAGACTCTGAAGTTAAACAACAGAAATAAACCAGAGATCTGAAATAGCTTTAAAGAATGATGGTCGTAATACCGGGATAGCTCAGAAAAGAAAAAAAAAAGTTCATTTCTTCCCTTCCTGAAAGCAAATATTAGACTAAATTCAATTTAGACAAAATGAAAAGGAAGCTCTTAAAGAAGATAAGAATGAACAATATAGTATTTCATTAATTCAACAGCCAGATGCCAAGAAATAACAACAAATAACTCCCTTAAAAAGTAGGAATTTCTTTCAAAGACAAAAACTTTTCATAGGTTTTCTAACAAACTAAATTCGGAATAAAATGTTCCGGAAGAGGAAAATGACGCTTTTAGTGAATGGGATTGGTATTACGTGAGTGATACTTTTGTTTTTACAGTTTTTCGTGTCGGATACTATAAAAAAATTAACTATATCTAACTTTGTGGAGTTTTTAAAAAAAATAACTATTTGTACCTGAATCCTCATTCATGATGCACAGAATCACTAAAGCAAATTTTACAAAACAACCAGAACATATTTCAAAACACATAAGCACACGATCATCCTTAATAATAATGGGTTATTCGAAAAGTAATTTCGTTTTTTTCCGACAGAGGATTTAACTGCATTTTTTCGCACCCAACTTCACACTTAAGCCGCATAATCATTATTTATTTTTTAGAGCTGATATAGTCATCAGCTGGTTAAACTTAACTTAAACAAAAAAATGCCAGAATTGATTAACAAAAAATATGTAGTGTTCTACCAAGATAATTCGAGACCTCTCACTAGTTTGGAAACTCGTCAAAAGCTTTTACAGTTTGAATGGGACATACAGCGCCCCCCCCCCATATTCTCCAGATCCGACACATTTTGATTGTTATATGTTCCAAACTCTACAAACATTTTTAGACGGTAAAATCTTTACTTCAAATGAAGAGGTCAAAAATTACTTGCATCAGTTTTTTGCCATTAAAAACCAAACATTTTAGGAGCGTGGAACTTTGCTACAGCCAGAAAGATGGCAAAAACTATTGGACCTGAATGGAACAATATATATGTTAATAAAAAATAAATAAATAAATATTTTATTAAGAATATTTATATAAGTCCCCGTGCACCGCAAAGTATCCCACGGGGGCTTACAGAAGCAAGCATGAAGCACACACCACAAAGGAAAGAAAGAATTTAAAAGTCCTAAAGGAATTCGAACCCAGGCCCTATGGCACCACAGTCAGCGTCATTAACCACTATACCGGATGGACGGCTAAAATATTTATTCACCATATGAAAATTGTCTTTCATTTTCACAAAAAATGATATTACTCTTTAAGAACAACTCCATAATAAACTAAGAAGAAGACATTTAAAGTGCGTAAAAAATACAGACGCCGTGTTCTGGTTTCGTTTTAGCTCTTCGACATATTGTTAAAAGAAGTAATATAAAAAATTAAGTCAATTAATACTTAGGTCCAGAAGAAAAATTTTATTTTAGTAGATTGAATTTAATTGACTAATTAATATTTGAAAAAACTGTATCAGCATTAAGTGTCATCCGCTACATGTTTAAGAGGACTCAGTACGATTCAATTGACAAAAATCGGTCAAAATATTAAATCTAATTTTTTTTTAGTCGAAACTATTTTTTATGTACTTTTCTACAAATTCACAAAATTTAAAAGCTCTAAGTTTAAAAAACGCAGAGTTGCGATAACTTTTACGTTTGTTTTCATTCATATCCCAAAGGCAAATAAAAGTTTAAACTGAATTATCTCGGAAAGATAAAATAAAACTAGTTTGTCTTCTCATTTAAAATGGTAAAACTTTTTTTCTATTGTTCCTAAAACTTGGAAATTTGTTTCACTTGATGCTAATAGTACATGAAACAAAAGTTGGTATGCATTTTTCTATCAAAGGAATACTTATTTTTTAAAAAATAATTTAATTTAGATTTTACGCAGTTTTTAAGGAATTTTCAATAAGCATTCATAAAAAGAAGTATTGTACGAATAACAATCTGGTTATCGCAAAACCCATACCAACTTTTATTATACATACTTTGACGTACTTGTAAATCAAAGTTCATATATAGACTTCAATTTTTGTAGGAGGGGTAGCATTTAAAAATCACTCTTCATAAGTTTCCCCTTAAAAAAATTATTATTTAGCTTTTTATGAACTTTTGAACACAAAATCTGTTTTACATTATACATACACATAGGAAACAACCAAAAAAATTCTGAAAATAAAAAAAATAAAAAAAAATTGTGTAAATAGTACCACACACATGTCCCCTTAAAAAAATATTTGAAGCCAAGAAAAAATTCGTTAGAAAAACTTACTGGCACCATCTGTTGCAGTTAATTGTAATTTCGTCAGAAAAAACTCAGAATAAGTTTAAAATTAAAAATTAAAATTCAATTAATAAATTAATGTTTGAAAAACATGTATTCACATCAAGTGTCATCCACTACAAGTTTAAAAAATGTATTTGAGCTTCAGTAGATGAATAAAAAATATTTTATTAACCATTGAAAATTTGAGTAATTTATACAAATAAGCAAATATATATATAGGGAGAGAGTGAACTAAAAGTACGAACTGAAAAAGTTAAATAACTGGCCAAATAATGTGGTTAGAGGTACGAAATTTTGTACACATATTTAGAAGAGACACAAAATTAAAATGAAGTATTCAAATGAGGTAAAATAAATCAATGCTTTAGTGATTATTAGGGTACTGTGTTCCCTTAACAAGGTATTTTGGTCATACAAGTATATTCATTCATTTCCATTTTCTTGTTATGCTTTCGGAAGTTATTTTTGAACAAAGAGTTGTATATACATCAGATATTGTATTAATGTTTCATGATTTTCATCCTTAAAACTTGCTTCTATAATTTGAGAATTGTGTTCAATATAAAAAAAAGCATGCTGTGACGGGCTCACGCGTCTTTTCTGTAACATAACCTCTGGGTTCTTTGACGGCCAAGATTAATGGCAAATCTTTTCCAACCCAAATCCAAGAAGTGAAATGCAAGTGTAAATGCAAATAAGATAGCCTTTAAAAGAACAGAAGTTTTAGTAAGCGGGATGGCAATTTAGAGAAAGTTCTGTTTGGAAAAGATAGAAGTGTAATTTGACGGCCTACCAAAGATTCACGGATTCCTAGCCATTACTACAAGGTGCATACTATTGCACGCGTGCCTAACAGTCTGTCTGAAAGTGATTGAACCGTTGCGTGAATCAAGGTAGGACAGATTATTTGATATCAGAACTCGTAATATTAGAATTGAAAGTAGGCGGATAATATAATTATTTAGATAAGTGATCCAAGTTGCGTGATCCGTTTTAGCTACGGCTACGTGTTTGGTTTATTCTCACTTAATATAAGTTTGTTCAATATATTAGAAATTTAAGTTAACTCTTAATAAACTCATATTAAGAATTCTAAAATGTCGATTCATTTCAAGAACCCCACACCTCTAATTCACGCTGACAACCAAAGATATGGTCGCCAAAGATCGACCGTATCACAATGTTAATGATAAAGCAATATTAAAATTAAGGTATTGGACAAATACGTTTTAGCAAAAATAAAAAAAATTCAAGTATATCAATACTTTTCAGACCAAATATAAATATTTGATTTAAGTAATGATTAATCTAATAATATAACGTATTTTTATTCAGTTAAGAATTTAAAATTAAGTTAGGGTTTAGATAAAATCCAAGTACATAGATGTAATTTTTAAAATGCTTTACATTTATCTCTAAAAACACACCGAAGTTGTTATAAGTGGCAGAAACATCTTTTTTGAGCCTTAGAAAATAATTATCAGCACTAAATTTAGGCTATGCAATGATTAAAACTAATACAAATTCATCTGCTATAAAAGGATTTATTCTTTAAACAACCACTTTATCTACTCCAATAAAATATTTGACTTTATTTCAATAACTTATTCATAAGCTGAATGATGAGATTAAGAGAGCTATATTGAAGTCGCATTATAAAGCTTCTCGAGGGCTTTTGGGGACGGACCTCGTTATTTTGAACCATGGTCAAGTGACGAGGAAGACACCTGAGCAAGCACCCCCTTCCTTTCATAATTTCTACACCTCTCCAACGGGAGGACCTTTGAGCTTCGATATACTATACTGTTCAAGTTAATTGTGACAAATGATAAAAAACTATCTTTTCCAAGAGCCTTAACTTTTAATCAGTACATACCTTAGGTCAGTGATACTCAATCTGCGGCCCGAGGGCCGCATGTGGCCCTCCGAGCCTTTTTAAATGGCCCGGTCATGGTCCATTTTGCTCTGAGAAATTCATTTATTTAAAAACATTGTATAAAAAATTTGGTAGGAGATTCTTTGTCAAGAAATATTATACACCAATTTTCCTTTTTGTTTTCTGTGTCGTACGGATACGAATTGATATTCCTTTTCTATTTGGAAAAATGACGGTTAGTGATAACAGACAACACAGTGGGTGGAATTAATTTTTAACTATCATCCATATCTTACAAGCGAAAAATATTCGAAGAAAATATATAGTTTAAAGACGATTGGGAAGTTGACTATTTTGTAGTGAAAAAAAACATGAATCAGTAATTGTTTGATTTGTCACGAAAGTGCTGTTTTCCAAAAATACCAATAAACAGGAATCATTCAGTGACACTTTTCCTCAAAGATCTCTTTCAAGAGGTGATAAATAAGCTTTTTCTTGAATAATCCTTACGACAGCAACAAAGTGTTTTGTCGGTGGTAATACCACGGCGGTAACAAAGGCATCCTACGAAGAGTTTATTACATTATTGGTAATCATATGAAACCGTTTACTGATACCGAAATTGTGAAGGAGTGTTTCTTAAATGCTTCTAATTTAGTGTTACTATAACAAAAGTAAAAAATATTAAAAATAATAATTGAAAAAAGCAAAACAGAAGTTATAATATTATGATCAATTTTCCACATTTTTAATTTCCAATGTTATCTTGTTCTTAAAGCATTTCTCTCCCCCCCCCTTCCCCATTTATCCTTAAGTTGTGGCCCGCGTGAAATGGCTGACAGATGTATGCGGCCCAAGAGAAAAAAAGATTGAGTACTCTTGCCTTAGGTAGACTTAAAAATCTAAATATTTTTACGAATTTTATGTAAATAGTGTAAATAATTTGTATTTGGGTGTTTAATGCATTTATATTACTCTGTTATATTTATTTCATGTTAAAATTGTACTATTCACATGTAATGCCACCCCTTATGTTATAATGGTGATTCAATGAGAACTTGGCGAAATCTTGGAGGTAGAGCCAAGTTGGCATCATTTTTGGCGACATTGGTGACCATGTTGGCGAGTTTGAAACCCCCTGGATTCTTCTAGAAAGTAGTGGATCTCGCCAGGCTTTATGACGCTTGCAGATTTTTCTGGAAGTTTCCGTCGGGTTTATAAATAGAGCAATGCCAGCCGCAGTGAGTCAGTCTTGATTAAACCAACGAATAATGAGGATTGTTTTGACTAGCGATTAGCTCGGCTGTGCTTGTGAATCTTTACTTGCGTGTATTTTTAAACACTGGTTATTGTGTTTGATTGGTGTTGAAGGTGTGAAGACCTTCGAATATTTACTCTGTGAATATTGCCGCTGAATCCTGTATTTAAAGGATTAGAATTTTGATAACAAATTCGCATCGCTCTTAAAGAACTGTTTATTTTCTTTGTGATTGTTTTGCATAAAATCATCGAACCCGGATCTACGTAAAAATATTAGTACGAAGTCTCTGTCTTCCTTCAACAGAAATGACCTATTTAACATGTCTTGGCATTGATACTATTAGTGAATTCCACATGTTCTTGATTTCATCATTGCGGAATCACACTTGTATAACACTTTTTATAATTTGTTTTGTTGTCGTTTAATTCACCTTATCTAAGCGATTTTTGAAAATATACGATGTTCTCAGTAGGATTTAGGTCTGGGGAATTGCCAGGCCAATAAAGCAATTTCATTTTATTTTCCAGACTAAACGTCTGGAGTAATTTCGAAGCGTGACAAGGAGTCAAGTCATGTTGAAATGCTCCGTCAAATGTTTTCATAAATGGAACCACCTGCTGCATAATAGTTCTACGTATTTGACAGAATTCATCATGCTTTTAAGAACTAAGTTTCTTGTGCCATTTGTTGAGAAAAAAACCCTAAATCAACTGTTTTGAAGGGTGTTTTATGGTCTATTTGATATGATGAGATCTGATAACAGAGTTTCACCATCACATTCTTCTAACTACACTTCACTTGTACCCCTGCACAAATATATATAAATATGTTTCATCACTGAAAATAACCATCTTATAGTCGTTAACAAACCAAAATCGGTATCTTTTGGTCCATGCTAAGCGTTTTTTCTTCATTTTCTGAATTTGAAATTGTTTTTTCCTCGGTCTTGTTGCCTTACGGCCAACTTCCATAAGCATTTTTCGTACAGTTGAGGTGCTCATTTTAACACCCTAATCCAATAAATACCTTCAAAGGTCTGTGATTGTCCCTTTTCGATGTATTTCTCTATTTATTATTATAATTTTATTAGTTTTTAGAGTAGTTTTCTATTTGCGCCTATATTTTCTATTTTCTTTTTAGCGACGCTGATCTGGAAACCTGAAATGTTCTTAAAATTCTTGAAACACTTGATTTGCCCACACCAACTGCCGTAGCTATCTCTCATAGTCATAGAAGTATGTTTCTTAAGAAGGATTATGATAGAATGCTTCCTCGAAGTAATATTCATCTTTAAACAAGCAAAAGTAGCAAATGTTACATGGAACGCAAACTTTTAACCACTAGCTGCTACACTGAAACTCTCACAACTAAACTACCGATACATTAAAATCAGTCAAACAAGTAAATTGTAATACATGTTGTTCTTAAATACTACTTCGAGACAAATGTAGTTTGATTGAGGTGGTTCGAGTCATCACTGGTAATCACATACCTACTTAAACAAGAAAAAGATGTTTGCTTCAATTAATTCAAACACTATAGTATTTAACGTGCATCGACCCCCTCTGCAAGACGAGTTTTCAGTGGTACTAAGCTTGAACTCATGACATGCCAGGCACGAGTCCGTTACATTGATCCTAGGCTGCAGAGCCCACCATAACATGAATCAAAAAAATTTCTTGTGAACAAGAGAGCGAATTTTAGAGGAAGGATTCGTTTAAGACAGTGTTTAGCTATTGAAAAACGAATGTGAATGATTGTTAAGTCAATAACAGGATCTATAGAAAACGTCAAATCAATTTTTAGATATCTATTGTGACGGGCTCACGCGTCTTTTCTTTAACGTAACCTCTGGGTTCTTTGACAGCCAAAATTAATGGCAACTCTTTTCCAACCAAAATCCAAGGAGCGAAATGCGAATAAGATATGCAAATAAGATAACTTTTAAAAGAACAGAAGTTTCAGTAAGCAGGATGGCAATTTGATGAGTGTTACGTTAGGAGGAGATACAAGCGTGAATTGACAGCCTATCGTAAAGTTACCTAGAAACTCAACCATTACTACAAGGTGCATATCATTGCACACGCGCCTAGACGTTTCTATTTAAAGATTGAAGTTAAATTTGAATTAAGGTGGGACTGGTTATTTGATAATAGAACTTGTAATATTATTAGAAGTAAGAGTAAGCGGATAATATAATTATTTAGAGAAAGTGGTCTAACTTAAGCGATTCGGTTGAACTATTTTTGTGTGTTCGTTCATTCTAGATTCTCATTTATATAAATTTATCTAAATTGTTAGACGGTTAAGTTATATTATAAGAATTTAAAATGTCTGTTTATTCCGAGAATCCCACACCTCTAGCTCACGCTGACAATGAAAGATATGGTCACCAAAGGGGGCCATATCACACTATGAAGTACCTGCTTCCCAAGAAAAAGAGGACGGGGTAAATCCGGTAATATCTTGACGTTTTCTAAACCCGGTACTGAACAAATTTCTAAATTATTGAAATTTTTTAATAATACACTATGGCCTTATAGGACGAAAGAAAACAAAAGCTGCAGCCTCGGAGAGGTTCCTTCAACTTTAGAATCGGAAAGAATTCATAAAGACTCATGTCAGGTAAGTAGGGAGGATATTCCACGATTTTCAACTGCTACTGTTGCAATAGGAGAGTGACATTGTTTGCGACATGACAACAATGGTATTAAGGAAATATGATAGGCAGATCGTTTTGCAATAAACGTGGAAGTTTGCGCCACATATCGGGGCACAGATGGTGGTCTCAAAATCGGCAATAGTAGTCTGCGTTGACAGTTTGCCCTGCAGGCACAGAATCCCTAAGAACTACACCCTCCCAGTCGTATATTACAATCAGCATAACCTACACCCGACAGGGTTCCTACTGAAAATTCTGTAGACGTGAGGAGCGTCGGTGACTCACTTCATTTGACTGAGGCTTTAATTCAGGCTCATATTCTCGTGCCCACGTCTAATCAATGGCAAAGATACGCGGCAGACATACGTCTTTTTTTATTGCGGTATCTCTCCAGGTGGATGCCAACCAGTGCATACCGGTGCCTTTTCTGTACTTCTGTGAGTTGATGTGGAACCCAATGGGAAGCAATTTTCTTCATATTCAGACATTTCTTCATTATGTGCAACACTGTTTGATGACTGAGACCAACCTCTCAGAATAATTCCTTAGCAGTCCAGCAACGGTCTGTGGATAGGAGACCTCTCAGGAAGTCAATATGATCTTGAGGAATGGAGGGCCTACCAGCGACCGTGCGTTGCAAATCCACAGTCTTATTTCAACACAAATAAAACACTTTGACACATTGCACAATCGTTCTATACAGTAATCACTGGCGTAACGTACACCGTCATATTGCGAAAGGGAACGCACAGCTTGACTAACGCTAAGTACGTATTTCGGCATGGGCCCCAAACTTGAATTTGTAGGTCGGCCCTAATATTCTCCTTTACGCCACTGACTGTAATGTATTTTTGCCACTGGCTTCCAGTAATCCTCAATATCATTTTACTTTTTTTTCATTTTCGTCACGATTGCTGGTCACCTTTTGAAAACATGCTTCAGAGCGACGGAAACGAATCTCTTCACTTTAACGCTATGTAGCAACTACGTTTCGACTATTTTTTGCACTTTATTCATCTACCACCTCACCACTCCTATTTGTACATGCCCACCCTTCTGCGAGTTTCTAGGTTTAGTTACCTTTATTTAAATTACAGCCCTCGTATATACGGATCATTTTATTTACAGATCATTCGGATCATACGGAATTTTGTAATAAAACTTACTATAATAAATTATAGAAGTATTTTTTTTTATAAACAGGGGAAATAAATACCTATATTTTGAGCAAAAATAAATAAAAACAAAAAAATAATTAAGAATTTCTTATTTTTTTAATGTCGAAATCTATTTTTTCTCAAATAAAATTAACACTACATAATTCAGTCGAAGAACAAAATGAACAAATCTAAAATATTTGATCTTATTATTTCATTTCATGCCTCTGAGGGAATACAATGAAAAAGGATTGATTTAAGATCCGCTCTTGTGGGGAAAAAGTCCTTAGAAATTTCTTAAGCTTATGAAGGAATTGGAAGAAGTAAAAAAAATAGCATAATAAAAGAGAGAAATCATTATTTTATTTATTTTTCATCAGAAGAAATTCCGATTTCCTTTCTGGGATAAAGTATAGGGAAAAGAACCATTATTTGTACTTGATATCGAATACTTTTGATTGCATAGGAGATAATGGAAACTAAGGAATTGAACAAAATTAAAATTTTAACAGAATACACTATAAGGAATTAGAATAATTTCTCTATTGATAAAATGAGAGATAGCCCTTACATTAGCGTATATATAAGACGTTTTAATCCAGTTACTTGTAAAATAATTAATATGCTTTTATTTGATTAGTTCAACCTGATTCGAGATTTTAAAGAGAATTTATTTGCTTCAACAAAAGTGATAAGAAGTATGCATGGGTTTTTGGGACGTTTATGAATATATAAAAAGAATGGAATATAAAAAAATCACCAGCCTAGCAATTTCGAAGAAAATAATGGGAAATTTAAAAGCAGTTTGACTTCCGAACTATTTATTTAGCTTCCTGCATTTATACATATTAACAGAAAGTCGTAAAAAAAATCCATTTTTAAACATTACTAAATTCATTTTCAAATTCTTTTGTAGTTCATTGATATTTAATGCACAATAATTTAATCATTGTGCAAGATAAAGTTTAAAAATATTTTACTACATTTGTCTTTATGATATTTTGATCTTTTCCGTTTTATGTATATAAATACATATAGTTATCGTCAGAAGATTTTTATGTTGTTTAAGATACGTAAATGAGTGTTTTCTTAATTTAAATGTACTGTATTGTTTCCGAAACATTCTTAGCATTGTTATTTAAAGGAAAAAAATTTAATTTGCCTCTTATATTTAAAAAAACCCTTTTCAATCGTTTATATATACAAATGCCGATAACAGCTAGTTTGAAATACGAATTATTAGTGAGTTTTAAAATATATATATATATACATTCATTGATTATCTACTATAAAATAAAAAAATTCAAATAACTATAATTTTGCTCGATTTGAAATAAAGCACAGCTATATCATTTATGATAATTTTTCTTTGTAGATAGTAATAAATGAACACAACTCTATAAGTGTGTGAATTGAGTTTGAGTTTGAGTGAATATTAACGTCGCACTGTTCAGCTACACGAGGGCTTTTGGCGACGGACCACGTAATTTTGAACCATGGTCAAGTGACGTGGACGACATCTGAGCTGGCACCCCCCTCTCCTAACTACCACACCACACCAACGGGAGGACGTTTCAGCTCTCGACAGATTTAACGTGCATCGCTGCCCTACACGGCGGGTCTTCAGTGGTATTGGGCTCGAACTCATGACATGCCTGCCATGGTCCGATACCTTAACCACTGGGCTACCGCAGCCCCCTATAAGTGTGGGAAACTTTTAGAAGATTTTCACCGAAATTGTGCTAATTTTCTTTAAGTACAGTGTTTTCACATTTTATTGAGTAAAATAATAAATGTGAAATAACAAGCAGACATATCTATTTTTTTCTAATCCGTTTTAAGACTTTTAAGAGTGTTTTTATTATTTAAAACTAAATTTTTAAAAATTTGCCTCAATTCTTTTGTTGCATGTTACTACCATAAAGATAGAATTATACACTTTCTTAATCACAAATTTTTATAACTTAAAAGAGTATTTAATTTATTATATAAATAACTATATGTGTGTTAAAATTAAAATAATTTCAAACATAATATAATATTCCGTGGATTATCAATAAAATGTATCATAATGCATTTTACAAAACAACTTAACTGCAGTTAATAAATTAATTACAGTTTGATCATTAAATTAAAATTATTAATTCAAATTAATTGCAGTTCGCTTCGGTGTTTTGAAAAAGCCCGATTAAAAAAAATTGAAAGGTTACTATTATTGGTTTATAATAAATACATGAACTGTTTTGCTTTCTGATTGCGTTCAGCAAAAAAAGCAATTTTCGGAGATTTTAAACGTTTAAAACCTTGACATGTACATTTAAGCAAAATTTGTAATAGGTTCCTGTCTATAACAATACTTAAAATCTTCAAATGACAGCAATAAAAATTTTATAATACAGACAATTCACATAAAAAGCGCAAGATAAAGCACTTAATCAAAGTTTTGTTTTCATGGAGCAATAATAAATTGTCGAAAAATATAGATGTTAATTGGTTGCTCTTAGATTTAAAACTATTTATTCAGGGAATATGAAAACAATGCATTACAGAAATAAAAGTATCATGAAAAAATTTAGAAGATAAGGAAGTGATTTAAAACACATTTGCTCAAAAAGTAATAAAGTACTTTTTTTTTCGTAATATTGCAAAAAAATTAAGCCTATATCTGCGTGCCAGCGTTTGTACACTTAGGCTGCATTCGCTGAACTATTTTATTATATTAAGTTACAACATAATCTTTTATGAAACATATTTTGTAAATACGTCAAAAAAGAAGGAAGCTGATAAAGAAATCGTTTATTATATGTATTTTATATTCTTAGATGATGATGTACATGTTAATTTCCATGAAATTTATAAGAATAGGGATCGACACATAGTAAAAATATATTAATTTTAAAAAAATATAGTAACTAAAAATATGTTTAATTCAAGTAATTGAATTTTTAGAATGGACGAATTGTTAAGAACCGGTGACTTAAAAAGTAAACAGAAATCAACGTCAATGACGGTAAATGTCACTATTGATATATTTGTACAGGTGGAGAGAACTCGTTATCGGGTTCCAGCAAAGAGGAAACATGAACAATATCTATGACACCATCCCATTAAACATACTCATTCATGTATTCATTGGCACACGCTTGCTTAAAATGAATACCAAGTGTTTTAAACAACGTTTTTAATAATGATATGAAAATGATAAATTTTATAAAATTAAAGGAATTAAAATAGAGGATATTTGATTTATTATATGAAGAATTATCCAGCCGTGATCGAACTCTGATTTTAAAATCAGCTATCAAGTGTGGATATCGAAAGGAGAAATCGAACTAACTTTAAGTTAAGGGATGAAGTCAGTTTCTTTTTAAGTGTACGAAAGGATTATTATATTCCAAACCTATGTAACAAAATATAGTATTAATGTCCCCCTTTTAATATAAGCATATTTACCATTCCCAATGAGAAGTAAATGCATCTTTTCAAAGGCTAAATGTACATAACATAAAAATTACAGGAAACTGAATGCGATGGTTTTTAACCTAACTTAGTTTAGAGAGGATTTATTTTTGCACTATAATGCAAAAATAAATAGTTTTTCAATTGGAAAATATAGTTTGGACGACAATATTAAAAATTACACGAGAATTGTGCGTATTAAGTAATTCGAAATATTTTTTTTTTTCATTTTTAGTGAACTTATTGCTTCTATGTAATCACCAGCAAATCATAATGTTTTACCAAATGTCGTAAAGCTATTGCAGACCCCACTAGCAAGATGTTGATTGTTGATGTCAGTGACGGAGCACCCTACTTCGAGG
>BMAV01021232.1:0-22972 GCA_019973955.1 Trichonephila inaurata madagascariensis | reverse complement strand
TCTGTAGGTAGACATCAAATAAATTATTATTTTTTTGCATATATTTGTGCGCGGGGGAAGTCAAAATGAAGGCTTTGAAAAAATTTAACTGTGGGAATTTCCGGGAATACTGAAAAAAAATTTGGGGAAATACGCAGTTTACCTTTATAATAACATGGAAGAAAAATTTAATATCGAGTTTTTTTTAAAATAAATTTTTTTCGATTGTTTAGGAAACGCAATACCACCACAATAAACGTTTATTATTTTCCCCATAAAGGAGAATCTCGAACTCGATTGTAAAAAATTACGGGCCCTGGGAAACCCCCGCAAAAAGCCTTTTTTAAAACAAAATTTATATAAAATTATTTTTTAAAAGAGAATATACATTCAAGCCAACAGTTCTTAGAAAGAGGTTTTTTAAATTAGACACATGCCTAAAGCGAAAAAGATTTAAAGGGCAAAAAAAAAGGGGGTGCGAAAAAAGAAAAAAAAAAAAAAATTTCGGGGAACGGCCATCACCCCCAAATCTGAATGCGTTGTGTTTGTGTGTGTATATGCGCGGAACTATGGAAAATCTAGGGAAAAATGAAACGCTTAAGGCTATTTTGGGTTTGAGGGTTTATGAAAAACCTGAAGAAGAAGACAAAAGATCGTTTTTGAACCCCCCACCCCAATTCTGGGAAAAGGAATTCAAAATACCCTGAAAAAACCCGAAGGGGGCAAAATAGAAAGCCCCCTTTGAAAAGGTTGAATTTAATCGTTTAAAATTTTTTAAAAGGTTTCCCCTTCAAAGCGTTTTTAAAAAACATTGCCCGTCAA
The DNA here is from genome assembly GCA_019973955.1 of Trichonephila inaurata madagascariensis. Classification (NCBI taxonomy): domain Eukaryota; kingdom Metazoa; phylum Arthropoda; class Arachnida; order Araneae; family Nephilidae; genus Trichonephila; species Trichonephila inaurata. Next base: position 22,171 of record BMAV01021232.1, on the reverse strand, counting down.
AAAATCTTTTTTTAAAATTTCTTAATTATATCATTAAAAAATAATTTTAAATTAGTGCAGCTATAGATTAAATTTTGATTTTCCACCGCAAAAACAACTGATCAAAGTATTTTTAAAATCTTTTTTGAAATATGAAGAATCAATTAATATTTTGAATAAGATTTGTTTTCCTGTTAAGGAATAATGAAACGTATTTTTATGTTTAAAAGAAACAAAAAAATCCAAAAAAAATGTTTTTAAAAAACTCAAAAATTTATTTGGGGAATAAAAAATTTTAAAAAGAAATTTTTTTAAATATATAGTTTTAAAATGATGAAAATGTTTTAAGGCTGTTTTTAATACTACAGAAGGGGACCCAAATTTTGGGGAACTTTTTTCAGATATAAAAGAAATGAAAAATTAAATATGATATTCTGGTTTACTACCTTTTAAGAGTGCTTTTTTTTATCATGCTTCCCATTTTTAACCAAGTTGATTTATTTTTTTGGTAAAAAAATGTGTTTCGCCCCTTTTTTATCGTAATGTTAAATGGGCTTTGCCTTCACGTAAAAAAAAAAGAAAGTATTCACGGAATATTTTAAAATTTTTTTTAAAACACTATAGTTAACAATGAGTAAAAATTTTGCAAATTTCCATGGAAATTGGCATTTTTCTGCTGAAAATGGTTCGCGTTTAGTTAGAACCCCGTACTTTTACCAAAACAGCCTTAACAGTTTGATGGTTACTCATAATAATTTACATCGTAAATTGATTAAAAAGTGATGCCTTTAACCTTTTCATTGATAAAAGCTCAAAGGGAAACTTTTATTTTACAAATACAATGACAGGATTCAACAAAGAATAAGGTTTGAAAGTAAAAATTTAAAGAAATAATGATGATAATTAACAGGTTGACGCAACACCCAAATTACGTATACTCTATACTGTGATTGGAAACGATTTCATAAATTTACCTAATTCACAAAAGGGGGGGGTCCGTGATAAAAGGGAAAAATGAACGAGAGTGGCCAAACCATGCCACTACCCTTTTCCTTATGCTACCGGTTGGCGCCGGGGCCCGGTGGGTTCAGAGTTGATGGAAAGACTACCCAAAAGAGCAAAAAAAAGGGAAAGGGAAAAAAAGAGTAAGAGTTTTTAAGGTATCCGACTATTTTAGGTAATTTTTATTAAAAAAAAAATGAAGATATGGAGATTGTTTTTTGGTTTTTTTAGTTTTAGTACTTTTTAAAAAAAAAAAAAAAGGCTAAATCAAGAAAAAAAAAAAATTATTACTACTAAAATGGGTGAGTTGGAAAAAAATTATTTAAAAGGGGGGCCCCGCTTTTTTACAAATAGTAAATGAACAAATTCTAAATTTTTAAATTTTAATGCATTGCTTTGTAATTTCTTTTTGAAATGACCTTGAATAAAAGATAATTTAATTTTAAAAAAACTAAAATTTTATTCTTATTATCATATGAAATTGCTTAAAACAGCAATTATTATATTCACATAAAGAGCTGTAAATTTTATAATAAAAATGATTCTACTGTTATACAGAACATACACACAAAATTTCAGTAAATTTTTTTAAAAAAACGTTTTGAGAACCTCCCCCCGTTTAAATTTTTGGGAAAAAACTTATTTCAAGTAAAACGCATTTTAAAGTTTGAATCTTATGAAAGATATGGCATCTGCTTTTACCAAAATACTTTAGTTTTTTTTCAGGAATGGAAAATAAAACTTGGTGTTTTTTATAAAGCTAATAAGATCCCATAAAATAAAAAACATAAAAAAATTGTCAATTTTTAAAAAAAAACATGATTTTTTAGTAGTCGGATATCTTAAGGGAAAATCTCTCTCTCGAACCAAAACTGAAGATAAAACAAAAGGAGGGGGGGGGCTCTATAAATAGTGGTGGGGGAAAAGAAATTTGAAGTCCCGGATGGGGGGGAAAAAGCCCCCCTTTAAAAAAAAAGTACCCGATGAAAAAAATGCGGTTCAAAAAAAGTCAAGTTTTTATTTTTTTAAAATATATAATTAGTTCTAAAAATACAAAAATAACAAAAAATGTCATGTGGCTGCAGTAGCCAAAAGCTCATAGTCCAAAAACACGTGGTTTCATTTTCCCAATAAAAGTTAACGTCCTGCCTGAAGACCGCTGTGTAGAGTGACTGATGTTTGTTAAATCTGTAGGCTCAAAGTCCCTCGTTGGCATGGTGTGGGAAAATTGAGAAAGTTTGGGGGCCAAGCCCTTCAATTCCTCCCCCCTTTTCATCAATTTAAAAATTTTGACGCTCGCCCAATAGCCCTAGGTGCTTGTAAAATCGTCTTAATAAAAAAAATTAAGGTCATCTTTAATTGTTGTGTTTTGAGTTGATTAATTAAAATTTATTGACCCCGAGGGCTGTCGGCCTGGTTTTTTCGACGTACCTCGAAATCTTGAACCATGGGAATGGGGGAAGGAACCTTTTGGCACCCCGGTTTTACTCACTGAACAGGAAAAGGTGAACCCGACATATTTAACGACATCGGCCCTTTTATACTGCGGGGCTTCAGCCGTACTAGGCTCAATTTATGACACGCCAGCCACTTTTTGTAATTTTGAATGTTCAATTGAGGGAAAAGCTCCCCGGGGGCACCCCCCCAAACTACTACACCACATCAATGGGGGGGACGTTTTGGGCCCCGGGCAGATTTAAAGGGGTCGGTTCCCACACGGCGGGTCTTCAGTGGTACTGGATAGGCCCCGGGGAGTCGATAAACCCCTTTAGGGGAACACTGGTATACATGACCGCTAGGCGGTGGTTTGTTCCGTCCTCGTCCTTGACCATGGTTCAAAATTAAAGGTCCTCACCAAAAGCCCCGGGAGCTAAACAGTGGAACTTTAAAATCCACTCCCCGATCCAAACAGGGGATTTTAAACCCTTTTTCCGCCGGGGCCCATACACTGGGAAAAATTTCATGCGGGGCCATAACATGACAGGTATTTTACGGCCACAACATGCGGATAAGGAAAAAAAGCCTATAAGACCAAAACATTGGAAAAAACAAAATTCATCAAAATATTAAAACTCTCACTTTTTGGGTTTTTTTATTCTTTATTCTTTTCGATCAAATACAAAAAAGTTTTAATTTTATGCATTTTTACTGAGTTATGGGATAATTTTTTTTTCCTTTCATTCATGACCAAGTCTCTTTCTTGTATTCTACTATTACGAAATTCATAGCAAAAAAGACATATTGGTTTTACTTTTGATAAATTTCCCCTAAATTTCTAGTGCGTTTTTTTTACATTAACTGATTTTTTTAGTGCATTGAGAGACCGGGGCCCCTGGGAAAAAGGGTGGCGGGCCGTAGATTGGTGTCACGATTCGGAGTTTGATTAAACTCGAAAAAACATTTAGTCAAGCTTTTTGGGGGGACCATTTTATGTTTTGCCCCAAGAAAAGGGCCAAAAGGGCTTGGAAACTTTCACCAATACAAAGTTTACTAAATCTCTAATCAGTCGATATGACTTGAAAAACTATTCTGTTTCATTCAGGTGCACAGCATTTGGTGGTATATTTTCAAGAAACATATTTTTTAAAAAAAACATTATTTAAGGAAATATATTAAATATCTTAGGTTAATTTAAAAGGTAACCGGCCCCCCTAGTTCCCTTTATATTTTTTTAAAAAAAAGAATTTATATTTGGCTCTACTGTTAGAACATAGTTTTCTAAATTTAATTAAAAATTTTTTAAATGTGGGTATATTATTATCATTAAACCTTTTTAGTATGGTGAGGGAATTTTGGGGGTCACCACCCTTGCAAATAAAAAAAAACATTAAATTTACAATATTCAAAAAAAATTTATCGTTTTAAAAAAAATGAAAGGTCATGGGCTTCGCCTACAAATGTCTTAAACATATTTGGGGTTCCCTTTTCCCCTTTGTTAAGAAATGTTTCGTAAGTATATACCAAATCTGAAAACTTCGTAAAAACCTGTTAATGTTACAGATTGTCTTTCCATTGAAAATTTATCTTCCTCCCCTTGTGGCTTAATGAATTATAGACTTTGATCAATTTCAAGGTCTTGTTGATTTAGAGGTGTTTACAGAGGGATCTAAAATTGAGGTCGAGCCTGGGCTTGCAGCGTGCATCTCTAACCGGAGCTCCCTTTTATAAAATTTATACTTTAAAATTAAAATCCTGCAATACTGTCTTTCAGGTGGAGATATTTACAGTCGGATTCTCCATGTTGTGGGCTGTTGCTAACAGCTTTGAAATTACTATTTACACTGATAGTTTATCATCAATTTTTTCCCCTTAAAAAACCTAACAATCAATCTACGTACCCTAATTTCATTTTCTCATGATCATCATATCTGGCAAGACAGCCCTTCGGGGACCAGTACCTTCCTTTGAAATTCCTCTATAATGACCTCTTATTTACCTTTGTTTTCTCGTTTATAATCCCATTCTACTGAGTCTGCCCATCTCAGCCTTGGTTTTTTACGCTTCCGAGAATCCCAATGACTTTGAACTACGGTACCTTTTTGACAACATTATCTTCTGGCATTCGAATTATATTGGTCATCCAGTTCCTTCTATCTATTTTTATGTATTTAATGATGTCAGGATGTTTATAAATTCTGTATAATTCAAAATTGTATCTTCTTCCCCAGCTATTGTTTTCGTTTACACCTTCACGTATACTTCGAAGTATTTTTCTCTCAGAAGATGCCATACGATTTTCTTCCAGTTTTGTTATTGTCCAAGTGAATACATTTTCTATTTTCACGAATTTCATAATATTTTCTGAGTTAAGGTTCAAAATAAAAATTTCTTATAATATTGTAGATAGCTATGCTAAGGTATCTACTTTTAATTGTGAACAAATGGGTGGTTACTGCACCTCCCTCCTATGTCATAAAATCCTCAAATAAAATAAATTAGTTGACTGAGAGTCAAACTCCAATACTGGTTTGTGACCGCGGTAACCGAGTGGGCAAGGTATCGGATGGTGGCTGGCCTTGTCACGAGTTTAAGCCCAGTACCACTGTACGCTCGCGCACTGATTCACTACGCATATTTTTGAAAATCTCTAAAAGATTACACCACACATTAAATGGCTAGGACTAAGATAAAAAGGAATTTTACTAGAGCGTTCTCCATACGCTCTTACTCTACTCTGTTTACACATACACTGCCCTACACACACTAGCGCCCTCTCACGACAAAAATTCACTAGTTGTTGTTGGCGTCACAGGAATTATTTGTTCAACACTGAACATCCACCCCCGGGTTGAATGACACATTCAACAATTTTCATATAACACAATAATACACAAAACCAATGATACACACAATACAAAGCCAATAATACACAATACAGGAAACACTAATACACAACACAGAAAACACTAATACTCAATAAAAGTAATATTGTTCAATACACAAAAGGTAAAGTACTCAAACACACAAAATTAAATTGAAAAAAAAATACACAAATTTGAAATTTTCACGTACATTATTCACTTGGAAAAGGTAAAATACAAAGTTTAGTTATTGGACGTTTAAAAATTCCATTTTTAGTTTTCACTAACACTACTCGAATTTTATTATCTTTACCATGATACACTTCAAGAATTCTACCAAGAGGCCAATTACAAACAGGTAAATTATCTTCTTTCAGAATTTTCATATCATGTATTTTTACATTATTCTTTTCAAAATACCATTTATTTCGATTCTGAAGTGTACTCAAATAATTATTTGACAAACGTCTCCAAATCTGTTTCACAATTTTTATTTGTTTTTGCCACACTTTTAACCTGTTATCAGACACTTCAGTTAAACTTGGCTTTGCAATGGCTGTAATGGGACGACAAACTAGGAAATGACCAGGGGTCAAAGTGTCAAAAATCTTACTCAACACGTTCTTCACACAAAAATTCCACAAATTACTCTCACAATTACTCATAATTTCTCTAAGTCTTTATAGCTCTAATTGTGTGCCAACAAAATTGGTAACGTTGTCTGAAAAAGTATGCTTTGATCTTTCACGTCTACTAAAAAATCACTTTAAAGCTGCAATTAAAGCTTTACTAGATAAATCCAACTATTACTAGGTGATACGCCTTTGTCACCATGCACACGAAAATGCACACATAGTCTTTATTTAAGACTCATTTTCTTAAATTAGTATACTTAATCCAGAAATTCCACAAAAATCTATTTCCACTTTGCTTAAAGGAAAACTCTGAGAAATTCTCTCACCTGGCATTTGACCCATAATTTGTGAACAAGTAACGGGTTTTGCCTTAAGGTATCCGACTACGTTCGGAACCGTGATTTTGCAAAAGAGTGTAAATGGATAAAATTTATGATATTCAGCATAACTTAGATTAGACAATGTTTATAAAATTGGGTTAAGAATAGTATTACAATAAAAAATTATTTAAGTACAATATTTTGACAAAAAATTAACTTAGAATAACCTTTTTTCCAAATGTTCTCCTTTTGTAAAAAATGCTTCTATTGTATTAATATTTTGCCTGTATATAGCTCAGATCTCTGTACAGAGGCTCAACTAGAATTTTTGAAACGCATAACTTGGAAGTCGGTTTATCCATGTTTTACGAAAACAGAAGGGAGAAATTTTAAGAAAATACGCCGATAATTATTTCAAATGGTTGTAACTCTGAAAATAATGTGAATTTTTCAAAAATCATAGTTGAGCCTCTGAACAGAGGTCTGAGCTATATACAGGCAAAATATTAATACAATAGAAGCATTTTTTACAAAAGGAGAACATTTGGAAAAAAGGTTATTCTAAGTTAATTTTTTGCCAAAATATTGTATTTAAATAATTTTTTTGTCATAATGTCCTTAAAACAATTTTATACATGTATTCTAATCTAAGTGACACTAAATATCATGAAAATTATACTTTTATGCGCTTTTTTAAAATCATGGTTCCGAACGTAGTCGGATACCTTAAAAACACTATACTAAAAACACACATAAGTAAATACAAAATCAGCACATTCGCATAAAAAGTATCACTAAGAGTTATCTTAAAAATGTTGAATAATAAGGAAAATATTGTTTACATACAAAGAAATGCTCATAGGAAAATTCTCCAAATCTAATTAAGGTATCCGACTACGTTCGGAACCATGATTTTAAAAAGCGCATAAATGGATAATTTTCATGATATTTAGTGACTTAGATTAGAATACATGTATAGAATTGTTTTAAGGACATTTTGACAAAATAAATTTATTTAAATACAATATTTCGGCAAAAAATAAACTTAGAATAATTTTTTTTCCAAATGTTCTCCTTTTGTGAAAAATGCTTCTAGTATAATAATATTTTGCCTGTATATAGCTCACACCTTTGTACAGAAGCTCAACTTGAATTTTTGAAATATATAACTTATAAGTGGGTTTATCTATATTTTATGACAACAGAGGGGAGCAATTTTAAGAAAAAAATGCCAATAATTATTTAAAAGGGGGGAGGGAAAAAATAATGGTTTTTAAAATTTTAGTTGACCCCTTTTGGAGATTTCTGAGCTATATACAGGAAAAACATTATTATAATAGAAGCATTTTTCACAAAAAGGAGAACATTTTAAAAAAAAGATTATTCTAAGTTAATTTTTACCAAAATATTGTTTTTAAAATAATTTTTTTTGTCAAAATGTCCTTAAAAACAATTTTTTACATGTATTCTAATCTAAGTGACATTAAATATCATGACAATTATCCATTTATGCGCTTTTTTAAAATCACGTTTCCGAACGTAGTCGGATACCTTAAGTAGTAGTTTAGAAAGATACTTAAATTTTCCTTACTCCTTATATTAATGTAGTACACAAGTGAAGAAACCAAAATTATTTTACTATAAAATATCAAACTCCACAAATACAATTACTGAATTAATTCTAAGAGTACATACATAAACATTAAATACGTATACAAATTCCATAATAGACAGTTTCTTAGCAAATTATGAAAAACTCCACCTTTAAATGAATACATTAAGGTCAACATATATGCATACACGACGTTAATAAAAAAATATAATAATAAGGATACATTCTATGTATTGTCCAAGTCCAGTCCATAAGGATTAGTCACTTTATCTCCTGGGCTCCTCCTCAAATTGTTCGCTGGGGGTGGGGGAGGAGGAATATAGACATCTAGTTCCGCTCCTGCTTCAACTGGTGGTGGCATTCAGCGTTGTTTCTCTGTTTTAGTTCTCCATGTACTCTTAAGAGCCCAGGTCATTCTTGAGAATGGATTCAATTTCACCTCTTAACGTTTCACCAGCCTGCGTCCACCGAAGAGGAAAGGGGGTCTCCCTCTAGCAAATTTTCTCTCCATCTCTTCCGTCCCACAACGCAGGGGTCACAGCTTTTCTCTCATACCACAAATCACCATGAATAGGCACCTTCGGTTTGGCTAGCCGTTTAAAAACACTATTTTGAAGTTTTAGAGAGTCTATGTTACTCATTCTAGACTTAAGTCTAACCTTTTTTTGCATTGTTGGTCGTTGGATAAAAAAGGGTTCGAGTAGGTTTTTCACCCCGCTGAACTTGCGTAATTTTTCGCCAAATGTTGCACAAATATAACGTTGCTTGAGGCTTTAAATTGGGTTAAAACGCATTTTCTGTTTTACTTTAATTTCATCATCATCCCAAATTCACTGGCTCTTTTCTAAGTACCACTAAAATCTTTTTAGTTGTGTCCATCACATCGACTGAGTTTTTTCCCCATCTCATTTGCAGAAATTAGCTTGCCTAGGTGAACCCCTTTTTTTCCGAACAGTGAAAAGGTTGTGCTACAAAACTGGACCCACACTAAGCATTTTTCTTTCACTTTCAAGAGGAAGAACTTTTTTGGTTGCTTGAAACTTATGCCTTCATTACTTTTCTGATCCCATTTCTACTTTAAACACCCTTCCTTTGCATACAGCGTCAAACACTATTTGTTTTTTGTTGTGAGAACTGTTTCTTATTATCACTTGGTTAGGGAAAAAAAGTTTTGGGCATTCCCTTGAAATAAAAGGGGTTTGTTCCTTTCAATTTTTCCCTTATCAAACAATTTTGAAAACCTTTTCAATACCGTAAAATAAAATATCACTTTTGCATTTTTTTATAGGACCGAGTCGTTTTTTTCCAAATTAAAAATTTTCATTAACTCATCACTATCTCTTCCACTGGGGGTTCTACCTCATATCTATCATTTTTAAAAAAGTATTTTTGCTTAAATATTTCTAAGCTAACGTCCCCCCTATATTTTTTTCGTTTTGTCACCAGATTTTGGGAATCTAGTAAAATTCATCCACCCATAAACATAGAAATAGAATAAAAATAAGACACAAATAAATTCTCATGTAAATGTATTTCAGAAACGCTTTTCGATTTCTCAAAGAATTTTTTTTCCAAAATAGCATAATTTCCATCTCAAAGGGAGGACATAGATATGTTTCTTTTTCTCTTTCAGTTTTTCTGGAATGGAATTGCAAAAGCATAAAAGAAAAGCAGTACGCTTCAAAATCCCTCCTTTTCCTCTTGCTGATATATGGATTTTTCAAGAAACTTTTTTTTAAAAAAAATGATGACGTACTTAATTTCACAAAAAGAAATTTTCGGAATAAAAACAGCCCAAAGAAAGGGTTTCATTGCGTATCACCACATTTCTGCCCGACAAATCCTATTAAAATTGGACCAATCTAAACACGTAAAGAATTTGATTATAAAAATTTAAAGTTTTCCCCTTAAATATATCAAAGGAAAAAGCGAATAAATAGATAGTTTTCGAAAATTATGTCATTAGATTAAAAAATGCATAAAACTTTTTTAAAACATTTTTTACACAAAAATTTAAAATATAATTTTTTGGAAAAAAATTAACTTAAAATACCCTTTTTTTCAAAATGTTTCCCCTTTTTGGAAAGTGCTTGTATTATTTTAATGTTTTTCCTGTATTCAGCTCAGACCCTTTTTTCAGAGGCTCAACAAGAAGTTTTGAAAATCCACATTTTTTTAGAGTTAAATCCTTGAAATAATTACGGTTTTTTTTTTTAAATTCTTTTCTGTTGTCGTAAAATATGGGTAAACCCAATTTCTAAGTTATATATTTCAAAAAATTTGTTGAGCCCTGACAGAGGGCCCGAGCTATATACAGGCAAAATATTTAAAAAAAGCATTTTTTCCAAAAAAGGGTATTTTAAAAGGGTCTTCACGTTAATTTTTTTCAAAATATTACCAAATAATTTTTTTAAAAACTATTCTAAAATAATTTTTATCTTTTCAAAAAATACCTAAATATCATAAATTTACAACGTTTTTTAAAAAACCTGGGAAAATGGGAACCCTTTAAAAATTTTCCCGAAGGAACCATTAAACATAAAAAAATTTTAAAAATAAAAAAAATTAAAAACCGAGTTAAAGACCTCTGTAATTAAATATAAGAAATTAAATTGTCATATTTTAAAAGAATTTAGTTGAAAGTTAATTCTTCATCCGGTTTGTATTCATCTAAAATGTGTTTTCTTTCGATTTTCTTTTTTGAAATTGAGTTAACAAATGAAAACAAATAATGTTTTTACTCTGATTTTAATGTGGAAATGGATTTATATTTTTCATTAAAAGGGGACATGGTACGATTTACGTTAAAATTTTTAATTTAAGGATTTTTAATATTTTTTTGGTTGCCTCCTATGTATGTGCACTATGTTAAATATATTTTGTGCTCAAAATTTCATAAAAAGCTAGCCATGTAATTCTTTAAGGAGAAAACTTGAAATTTTTGATTTTAAAATGCTACTCCTCCTACAAAAATTGACATACACGCATGAAATTTGATTTACAAGTACATCAAACTATTTATAATAAAAGTTGGTATGGGCTTTCGTTAACGTGATTGGTATTCTTACAATACTTCTTTTTATGAATCTTTATTGAAAATTTCTTAAACAATGTATAAATTCTGAGTTTAATTATTTTAAAAAAAATAAATATTGCTTTGATTCAAAAATGCATACCAACTTTTGTTACATGTACTATTGGGAATAGGTAAAAAAAATTTCAAAGCATTAGGCGCAATAGAAAAAAAGCCTTAGCATTTTAAATGAAGACAAACTAGTTATTTTGTCTTTCTGAGATAAGTAAGTTTAAAGTTTTGATTTGCCATAGGGATGTGAATAAAAACGAACGTAAAAGCTATCATAATTCTGCGTTTTTTAAGTTTAGAGCTTTCAAATTTTGTGAGGTTATAGAAAAGTATATAAAAAAAATTTAGGCTAAAAAAATTAAATTTGATTTTTTGACCGATTTTGGACAATTGAATCGTAATGTGTCTCCTTAAGTAACGCAAAACTACAAAAGTCAGTCAAATTATATAAACTATAAAATTGTTGCAATAATTATAAAAATAATCAAATGATTTCAGTAATAAAATTTCATAAAAACACTTCTTTCTGAAATCAAATTTAAGAAATTTATTCCTTTATCCTTTTGTAATATAAATATTATAAAATTTCCATTTGTGATGCAAAGGGCTTTTCAATTAAAAGGAAAGGGGACTGATGCAACAAGTTCTTTTCCGACGTTACATTTTATTTCTTACAATTAATAAAAAATCATGTTGAAATAATCATATGATAAGAAATAATTCCATTTTTCTTAAAAGGTTTAATTTGTACACTTAAACATATTTTTCTAGTGGTATTTCTGCTTCTCTCTCTCTCTCTCTCTCTAATTTCTAAATAATTATTTACGAACCTATTAAAGATATTTTTCAGCAACTGTTTTCAAAATGGAGGGATCTCAGATATAAAAGATTTGTCAGCCGTTGAATTCCTCACGTCACGTGTCTCAAATGACGTCGTCATCATATTTTCCGAGAATCCCTTCTCATTTTGTAAAAGTAGGGGGGTTGGAAGATGGTTGGATCGATAAGAAAGAGGCAATTTTATCACTCCCTAATCAGTGATTCAATCAATCTTAGGAATGATATCTCTGTCAAATAGATGAAAAATATGTTTTAACCATTTCAAGCTTTCATTTGAGCCGTAAGAAAATCGCAAATCAAAGATCATCTACATTAAATCATAATTTTTTCTCAAAAACAGAAGAGACAGTGCTAGAATAGAATATCCATCATAATAATCGACTTGAAAACTTGTGAAAACTTGTACCGAGAAGAGTATCCCCACGGTTGCTATGGTGATTCTGCTTCTCAACATTTTTTTTTTGGTCTTATTGTTGCGGATTGTTTTGAGTCTTTCGAACAGTGGATGAAGCAAATGACTCAAAAGCCATTTTGTTTTGGATGCGTGGCGGATATTGTATCGGGATTTACGATTTTTTTTATTTTAAATCTTTTTGGTGATTTTTCTAAACATTCAGCAAAGGAAAAAAAAGACTCTTCACTAACTATTGCAATTATTTTCGCAACTACTTTTTTGTAATTTGGTTAAAATTCAAAAATTATTCAGGAATATTTTTTGGAATGTAGGGGATGGGGTTATATAAAAAAATAAAATTGTGGTAGAAAAAACTTTAACTTTTTTTCTTTTAAAAATTATTGCTTTAAATCAGCTAAATCAGTAATAATAGTTTAAATATTATACATTCACCAGGATTATAACAATTTATTTTTAAAAAACCAGGATAGAACTTATAAAAACTAATAAAATAAACTTAATGCATTAAAACATAAAATATATTTAACATAATCAATGATGCACACAGAAATTTTTCAAGTGGAGGGGGGTCGAGGGTCAAAAGTCAACAATTTACACAACTAAGAATTGACTTTAAAAGGGCAACGAAAGCTCCTTTCTCTCCATTTCTTAAATCTCTCTCTCTGATTATCATTTTTACTTTGATTGCCAAGTTGACTATCAGCATAAGGATTGTTCTTCAAGGCTTTGCTACACTACTTTTCACAGTGATTAAACCAAATGGCTCAAAGTTACCCGTTAATTAATGCCTTTTGCTTTGCCCCCAGTTTGGCTCGAACCTCACTGTCATCTTATAAAATGTTGCTTTTGTATGACTTCCAATGTCCGGTGAAAGGGGCTGATGCACGTTGAATCTGTTGAGGCTAAAAGACCTCCCGCTCGCGTAATGTGGAAGTGTGGAGAGAGAGGTGCCAGCTCACGTGTCATCCCCGTCCCGTGACCAAGGTTTAAAATTACGAGATCCGTTGCCAATAGCCCTTGTGTTTCTTCAAAGTGTGACATTAATAAAAAGTCAAAACAAATCACCGTCGGGTTCTGTTACAAAAGTAAAGATACAATTGAACTATCCTAATATTAAGGTGACCAGTTTTTTTACAATAAAAAGGAGGACGCGTGCAAAAAATTTAAGAAAAAGTTACAACGTAAATATTTGAAACATTTTTTTAATTCAAATAAAAATGCGCTAATTACGCTTGAATTCCTTTTAATTATTTACTTAAACAAGTATTTTCCCATTGATTTTTTGTCAATATAGTATCATTTTCTAATACATCGGAAATTTCGGAGCAAAAAATATCATTTACATTGAGCTCTGCAGTAAGTGCTACAGCTAAAGTATCAACATTCAATTTTGATTTCTCACTTGTTCGAAAATCATTACCAACTGCATAAACTCTTTCAATTTCTGCATTAGTTCCAAATCAGCACAACGTAAATTCAACAAGAATAACTAAATTATCATATGGAAAGTGTTCATTTTTGAAATAGTTAAGTATTTCCACCCATCTTTTATCAATTTCAGCATGCTGATTTACCAATTGTTCCAATTTATTGGAATTTAACGATACATTCAGTCTTCTAAATTATTCAAACAGACAATTTCATTGATTTTATTATCAGTCATATCTTTCGATAAGAACTCAACACAATTTTATATATCTGTCCATTTTACTTCCTATAAAGTCAAAAAACGCCATTGAAAACTGTTATTTCCTGTGATATTTGTTTCAGACCATATTGGAAACATGTTTGGTTCATCTCTGAATAGAGATTAACAGATCAGTTTTAAAATATTGAAAAGGAGGACAAGTAGGAGGACACTTTTCGAGGAAGGACAGAACCTATAAAAGGAGGACTGTCCTCTCTAAAGGTGGAAGGTTGGTCACCTTACTACACTGGTGTGCAAAACTTAAGCAACAGGTGGGTTATTGCCATAACTTCACGAAAAATCATCTGAGAGACATGAAATTCTGAAATGAGGGAGAGTATTATGTACGTAAAGGATGACGAAAGCATCGGCGCTGAAAAAGGAATACAACGCATACGGTATGGAATCAAACAAAAACAAGCTTTATTGAACGCATAGTATCGTGACTCATGATTGTCTATCCAACAGGAAGAACAACAAGCAGATGTTCCTTAATATGGTATATGCCCTCCCTTACTACAATGGTTGTTTGCATCGTCTCCGCATACTCAGAACCAGCTGGTGCAACATTTCTTGAGGTAGGAGTGCCCATTCCTCAATCAACATCTGTTTGAGTTGTTGGTTGTACTCTGGATGATGTGAGCGTGTGGCAATACGTCTCCCCAAAGCATCCCACACATGTTCGATGGGATTTAAATCCGGAGCACGCTGGCCAATCCATTCGAGTGATATCTTCACTTTCCAGCAGCTCCTCAACAACAAGAGTGCGATGTGGCAGTGCATTGTCATCCATAAAGATGAAGTCTGGGCCAATGGCACTTCGGAAAAGATGCAGATGGGGAAGAAGTACCTCCTCACAATAGCGATCCCCGGTTACAGACCCTCTGTCGAAAATGAGAAGCTCAGTTCCGCCGTTCAGCATAATGCCAACCCAGACAAAAACTCCAGGACCACCGTAACGATGTCTTTCCTTGATGTTACTGGGATAAAACCGGTCCCGATCTCTTCCAAATCAAACGCGTGAGAATCGCTTCTGGTACTGAACCGACTCTCATCCGTAAAGAGAACACGACTCATTGATCAGTTGTCCAGTTTTTGTGCTCTCTGTCCCACTGTAAACGGTGGCTTCAGTGGCCATCTTTCAACGGGAGGCAGCGTTCAGGACGGTGGGTGAACAGGCCCTCTTTTGTAAGCCGTCTGGCCACAGTAAACCGCTACACTTGTCGACCTGTTGCTGTACAGAGTTTCTGAGCAATGGTGCTTGCTGACTGCTGTCGAACTTTTTTCGCCTGCAGGATGATATATCGGTCATCCCCGCAGTTGTCGTCCCGGGCGGCCCACACCAACCTTTCTAACAGCTGTACCTGTGGTTTGGAACGCTTTCCAAGCGCGCGAAAAGACACTTTGTTGATTCCGAACTCTGCAGCTACACTGGTGACAGTACGCCCCTCATCCAGCTTTCCGATCATTCTTCCACTTGTGAAGTCATCCAGATGATTTCTTCTAGCCATATTTCACGAACTGACACACTGGCACTTGCAGAGAATATGGTGAATTGCGTCTCCGTCCTTCATTTCATTCTACTGTTGAGCAGCGCGCGCCGACATCACGCGTTTTGCGTACGCTCACATAGCTTCTGACGTTTTGTTCCTGATATTTGCATACGCATGACGTTTCTACTTACTTACGTGTTCCCTCTACTGATCTCCAGACCTCCTTTTCTGCAATTTCTTGGCTATCTGCTAAATTTTTACATTGTTGCTTAAGTTTTGCACACCAGTGTAATATCCCTTCAGCACTAAGATCAGTTCCACACAACTAATTTTTACCATTCTAAGTGATCCCCCAAACCTATACTATATTAGGGGTCGGCAACCTGTGGCACACACAGCAATTCTCTGTGGCACTCCACATCTATATTAAATTAAAAGATAAAGTTAAATCACTCAGTCTCTTTCCTCAATGCGCCTCGCGCATTTTAATTTTAAGGCCATTTCTCACTTTCAATTCTCTGCCATAAAATACTTCTGCTGAATCAGCATGAAGTTTGCGTGCTTTATGTAAAAGGAAATGAATGTGACTCATTGTTAGTGCTAAATATTCAACGCAAATCAAAACAATTGTGTTGTACTAATAAAATGAAGCGTCACTCATTGCTGCATAATGAATAAAAAAAGAAAGTAGCTTGTCCTTTTACCACCAAAAGTTTGAGCAACGATGATAAAAAACAAACAAGTAATATATATAAAAAAAAATAATAAGTAAATTAATACTTAGGTCAACAAAGAAAATTTTTATTTTAGTTAGTTTTTATTAAATAATTACAATAAATATAAATATGTATTTACCTATATGACAGAATCACAATATTAAGTGGCAAAATAGAAAGCAATTTTCTATTTTCCTTTCTATATATAGGGTGTTGGACTATTATTTTTGTTTGTTACTATTTATTCATTAATTAAATTTAATTATTCCAATAAAATAGTTAAGTAAAAAGAAATAACATTCTCAGAAATTGGGCCATTCTGAGTGGGATTCGAACCCACGACCTTCGAATTAGAAGTCCATTGCGCTACAGGGACACAACAAGCGGTTTTCATTTTTACATATCGTGTTGGACTATTATTTTCGTTTGTGTGTGTTACTATTTATTCATTAATTAAATAGTGGGAGCGTGTTTTAAAATATCCGGAAAAAACAATGAAATGTCTGGTGAGTGCTTACTACTAAAAAATGAAGATTGGCTAAGGAATTTAGCTCTTCTTACCGATATAATGGGATATTTAAATAACTTAAATTTAAGATTACATTGAAAAGATTTTGTTTTTCTTACTTTACTTAGATTTGCCTAAAAAATGTGTATTTTGAGTACAAATCCCTTAAAATGCCTACAAATAGCATTTTTCACTGCATATTTTTGTTGTTGGAAAAATTGGTAGTGAAAAGCACATAATTTTTTTTAATCAAATAGTGGCACTCTTCCCTTAAAGTTTGCCCCTGATTTCGGAGAAAAATGATTCCACTTCAAACTAACAATGGTTTTAATTCTTCTCTTACGATAACATAAAAATTGCTGTATGGAATCTAAAATATTTTTAAATATTTTTATGGAAAACTTTTATGTTTAATTTCGATTGTTTTTATTCAATACGAACAAATGTTTTTAAGTAACATATTATACATTTAAATGCACTGAAGATTTAATGTATTTAAATGTTGCTATTGTTCATACAAATATAAAATACTGCATTTATTGTAAAAATAAGTGATTAACAATACTTATTTAAAAAGAAACAAGTGTCAGTTTCTATTGCAGATATTTTTTCTACTGCAATGGAAATGGATAGCACATTTTTTTTTTAAATTTTACTATTTTTGATTTTTTATTTTGCTCAGATTTGTAATTTCTATATTAAAACAAATTTCTCAGCAGAATTTACTGTTAGGAATTTAAGTAACTCTACTTTTTTGTAAAACAATGTCTGAATCTTGACACTTCAATTAATATGTAATATTTTTCTAAGAATATTTCAGAATCTTTGAATTTTTTTTTATCTATTTTAAGCAAATTAGTTTTTATAAAGAAGAGATTTGATGATAAAAATTTGCAACCTCAGAGAAATTTCGTTTTTAGTTAAAAATGTATTGGATTACTTTTAAAATATTCTAATAATCATAGTCAAATTAAGGTACTTAAAAATTACATTTGTCAACATTTATAGATTCAGACAATATTTTTCATTTTATATTCACATTACTAATACGAAAAAAATCATTAACAGTATAGAAAACCATTTTAAATCTTATTTAGTGTTTTAATAAAGAAATAAAAACACAAAAATAAACAAAGAAAGAAAGAAAGAAAAGTCTTGTTCTTTTCTATTACTTAAATGAAGCTTTTTTAAGCCGAACCAAATCGATATGTGCTAGATGACTATTCCGTTTCTTCGAAATAAACTATTCTTGAATTACTTATTTTTAAAAAAAATATATTGCTATAAAACTGTTATAAAATGAGCCTCTACACTCAGTGCTTAAATATGAGTATATTACACAAATTATAAACCCAATCTCAGTGTTTATAAACCAGGGGTGGCCAACCTTTTTGGGAAAAGTGACACTTTTTGATAAAAAATAATTATGCATACCACTTCCAACAAAAAAATTTAAATGATAAAAAAAAATGTAACTTATAAGCTCATTATGGGATTTTTACAAAAATAGTTCATTTTTAATGCAAATCTTTGCGTAAATTTTAGAATAATATAACAAGTAAGACAAAAAAAACTAGAGAAACTTAGGTTTTATTGTTAACACAAAATCTTTACAGGTTCACTTGGTTAAGTTATAGTTATAAAATAAAAATGAGAAACTTGAAACATTTAAATCAAAATTATTATTAAACACTCAGTACTTAATGTGGCTTTTGAATTTGCAGTTTTTTTGTTGTTTTTTTTACGAAGTGATCCATATTAAAATTAGTTCTTGAAAATACTGACAAATTAGGTTGTTTTAGGTGTATATAAGCTAGTTTTGAGCGATATATATATATATATATATATTTATTTTCGTTTATAATAGAAAACATTTATTCACAAATATTTGTTTACCCAAATTTCGAGGGTTTTTTTTTTCGTCTAAAAAAACTACATTTGAATTAAATTGGGGAAAAAATTCATATTTATTACTATATCTACAGATTTTAAAAAAAATTTCACTAACTCTTCATGTGTGTCACTATTACAATTCCACCGTGCCACAATGTGCTGAGTGCCACAGGTTGGCAACCCCTGGTTTAAACGTTTCATCGAAACCTCTTCAAAGTAAAGCAGTGTTTCTCAAACGGGGGCCCCCTGGGGGCGCGAAAACCCCTTCAAGGGGCTCGAGCATATCGAAAATAAAAGTTAAAAAAATTAATTTACGGGAATGAAAAAAAAACAAAATACTTTCTGATATAATAAAAATACAGATTTACATTGATATGTTTTTATATATATCATCTGGTGAAAAAGGTCATCAAAATAAAAAGATTCTACTTTGAACGCTCATTAGCTATCTTTGATCCAATAACTAAATAAAAAAATATTTTTTTTTGTTTTTGCTGTAATCCTACGATGAGAGATTTTTTATTACGTTTCCTATTAACCTTAAAATATTATTTTTGCTGGCTTTCGAACTTACTGGTATGGTTACCTGCATCCCTTTCTTTTAGGGGAAATTGTAAATTATATAATTTGTTGCGCTTTTTTCACAATGTGAAAAGTTTTTGATACATGGATAAGCATATATTGAGCACTTTGAAGGATTAATTGGGCCAAGATTTATTTTACGAGTATACTGAAACATATAATACAAAAATCGTTAATTCTGGGAAAACCGTTTATTTGTTCCCAAAGACCTACGAGAATCTTCTAATATGACAGTCTTAATGGGAGCTAAAATGAATTGATAACATATCTCCTTTTTTGGGGGTGGCAAACGTTTTTAGAATCTTAAGGTATTAGATTAGACCGAGTTCCCCCGGGACGACCACTATTTTTCAAAAATATTTTCTTGAACATGCTGCATTTTCCCCATGAATAACAGTGGTTTTAATTGTAATGTTGTACGACTGATTATGGTTTATAAATAAATAGGGAGAATCTAAAAAGGATTGGGATCTGTGATCTCTCTGTGAAAGGAAATTAAAGCTGATCAAACAAGGGAAACACTTTTCTGAAATAATGCATACAGATAGGAAAGTAAATTTGAGAAAAGCAATAAACATGAACGAAAGGAAAATTTTCAATGCTACATTAAGAACTTTTATCAAGAAAATATGAAGCCATAACGGTACCGCAAAATGCACTTCACCCCATCAAAAGACACAAGCAAAAAAAAAGTTCAACAGGATATTTGTCGATCATCAAAGGATATTAAAATTACAAAAAAGGAACAAAATGTGAAGTTTTACTTGCTAATAACCTTTTCCCGTAATGTTAGCAAAGTGTCTGTGATTTGTGTCCTTTATTAAGGTCACGCACATTTGGAACAATTTAATTCAGTTTTATTGGATATTTTCTCAAATTATGAAAGACAAATAGAAAAATCCTTGAAATAGGTAAGTATATTTTCTCTTAGTTAAATTATTCACTGAAATTGTGATTTTTATCTTGTATATTAAAAATAATTATAAAGAAAAAGAATTGGGGTGCATCACTCCCAGCAACCATTAACGTTGGTATCGAGTGCACACCTGATCCCGGGCTTTCTCGCTTTAAATATCAAAAAAATAACACAACTGTTATTCATTAGAATTTTATATTCTTTTTTTATTACTTAACATTTATTCTAAATGCTAATTCTGCGAGGCTTAAAATTACAGTTCATTCAAAACCGTTTCTAATATGAGTATTCATTTCAATAAATCATTTTACATTTTTGTATACATTGTCATGCACTTGGTTTTACTCTCCTTACAATTAAACTATTATATCAAGAATAATATATTATCATTTTTTAAAAAAATAAACTCATGTTATAAGAGTGGGTACTTCAACCAGTATAAGAACAAGTTTAATAATTATCAGTGACTTCCATGGGCTTGTCTTGCAGAGCAAAGTTTTTCAAAGGAAGGCTAAATTGAAATTGACACTCAGAGTTATTTTTGATATTTAGCTCAGATTTATATTTTGTCTTCAAAGTAGCCATCGCAGAAAATCCGGATTCACAAAGGTATACTGTTAAAAATGGTAATAGAGTATACGAAATGCTTTTGTTTTCAGTGCAGAAAATTCAGCATCCACCTCTATCCAGAATTCAAAGAGTGATTTATTACAAAATTGCCCTTTAATTTCGTCACTGGATGTGAAATCTATGAAGATCTCTTTTTCGGCAGTTGAGAGCCCTTCTGAAGTATTTTGTGAAATGGATCCCTAACCCATTCGTAACTTGCTATCAATTTGCCCTCGTCTGTGTACTTGTTGATGCTTTATTATCGTCGAATGCTCGATGTAATTTAAAACTATATCTATGATTTTGTTTTAATCCACTGCAGTAAATACTTAATACCATGAATTACAATTAACGCGTGAATTATGAAACGTACTTCAAGAGAGATTCGGTAGCTAATCGATTCGGCCAAGACTGACTAGAATTGTACGAGGTACAGCATTTTTACATGTTTTATGCAGACGTCTGTTAGGTTGCATAGACTCACATGAACGTTCGCGAGAATGCCAGATGTAATGGATATGATAAAGAGCAACATAGATTAGGCTATTTTTATATAATGACATTTATACTTTTAGAAATGGATCTTGAAGGAAATAAATCTTTAAATATTATTTCTCAATCTGTTTCAATTTAAAAATTAGAGAAAGAAAAATAACAAATTACTTTTAAGTAATAGGTTAATTACTTAAAATATATATTACTTATATAAGAGTAACATATATAAAAAATTTAATACTTATCTTATTAATACTGAATTAAGAACAAGTTTAATAAGTATTAGCGACTTCCATGGGCTTGTCTTGCAGAGCAAAGGTTTTTAGAAATTGATCCTCTGAGTTCTTTTTCTATATTTAGCTGATATCTATGTTTTGTCTTCCAAGCAGCCACCGCATTTTGCAATATGTTCCAATTTAAAAATTAGAGAAAGGAAAAATAACATCATAATTATCCTATTACTTAATTAATTTTTTTTTGCTTAAAAGTAACATGTACAAAATTTAATACTTATGTTATTATTAATTTTGTAATTAAGATCGTGTATTGTAGCTTTAGCGTCAAAGTGCATTATTATTGCATTCAGTAATTTATTAATGTATAAGGGGGGCGCGATAAAAATTGTGATTGAAAAGGGGGGCGCCAGTATTGAAAGTTTGAGAAGCACTGAAGTAAAGTGAACAAATAAAATAACATATAAAGTAAAAATATTTATACCTGAAAGTATTATAACAAATTTAGGTGTATTTTTGTTGTTATTATTAGAGGTAAAAAAATTCAACAACGTAATTCAAAATAGTTTTATTATTGTCCAACCTGTGGCTACTTCCTTTTCCCCACAATTATTTCAAAGAACTTCACAATATAACTTTAAACCTC
Source organism: Trichonephila inaurata madagascariensis (assembly GCA_019973955.1). Lineage (NCBI taxonomy): Eukaryota > Metazoa > Arthropoda > Arachnida > Araneae > Nephilidae > Trichonephila > Trichonephila inaurata. The sequence continues at coordinate 204 of BMAV01021232.1, read as the reverse complement.
GAATCTTACCTTTACAGAAAAAATATTGTATATATTTTTTTCTGTTGTTCTTCAGGTTGAATATTTGAGCCTAGAGTTTTGGTTGACTGTCTACCTGCTAAGATTATTTTACAATTTACCGTCATCAATCATTGAATCTGACAGATGTGGAAGGGAATTGGTCATTAGTACATTTTCTCCTTCCTCTGATACACTGCCGAAAAA
>BMAV01021230.1:419253-436947 GCA_019973955.1 Trichonephila inaurata madagascariensis | reverse complement strand
AACAATTATTTCGATAATAATACAGCTTTTATTAAGTCTTCTGTTTCTGATAGAGAAATAAATAAACGTATCTTGGCTTTTCATAAAAAGTTAAAAATTCAAATTAATAATAATTTTAAATTTCCACATATATTTCTTACTCCCAAATTTCATAAAGACCGAGTTAAATTTAGGACAGTTACAAATGGTTTTAATACATATATCAGCAAAACAGGCAAAATTCTCCATGAAATATTGCATGAAACAATAATTAATCTTAAATCCTCAGCCATTCTTAAAAATAGCAAATCACTTGTTGAAAAAATGAAAGATAAAAAAATTTATTCAGTCTATAGTTTAGATTTTGAAGATCTCTTTAACTCTATTAATATTGATGATTTGATTAATATACTTCTAAATTTACATAAAGACAATTTATTTAATAATGTTAATTATGATAGATTTGGTTCACTACTTAGGTTTGTACTTAATGAGAACTATATATATCGTAAAGGTAACTATTATCAGCAGATTAAAGGATTGCCACAAGGTGGCCCCCTGCGAGCAACTGTCTTGCCAATTTATACTTACATTATTTTGAAAGTAGTTACATTAATAATTCTAAATTTTATATTTATCGTTATATAGATGATATAATCATTTTTGGCAAACAAGCCAATTTTATACCTAACATTAATTTTTATCCACAATATCTTAATTTAATACAGACAAATAATAACAACAATGAAGCAAATTTTCTTGACATACATGTCAAATTATATGAAAATGTAATAGTTTCTAATATTTATGATAAAAGAGAAGATTTTAATTTCAATATTATAAAAGTTCCTCATTGGGAGAGTAATGTACATGTTTCTATATTCAAAAATATTGTTATTAATTATATACAACGTAATAAATTTCTTGTGTCAAAAAAATCAGACATTATAAATAACTATAAACATTTTACTAAATATTGCTTAAATCAGAAATACCCAATTAATTTTATTAATAGTTATATAAATAAAGCTATTCAAAATAGTTAGGATTAAAATTATGAGATTGATAATAGCTTATTACTATAAACAAATATTTTGTTATAGTTATCTCCATAATCTAATATTAGATTAGAAATTACTTACTATTATTTTATATTCATATTTACTCTGGTGTTATTATAGTTATGCTATAATATGCAACTATTATTAATTTTTATTTCCATTCTTTTTAATCTTTTGTTAAGTGCTACATTTCAGCCACTCTTTTGATTTAAATCTGTATTAGGGTATAGAATCTGGCAACAAATTAATGTTTCCACTCAGATTTAGCGCGGGCTTTGCATTTGTAAGTGCAATTTTTAGGTAAGTTACCTCTATCTTGTAATGGATTTAGATATTTCTATCCATTATTTCCTATTGGTTTTTGCTCAGTGTTATTTACAAAAAAAGGGGGAAGGTTGGCTGGCCAAAAAACATGTTCAAACCCACTTTTATATAAATTATTTTTTATATAATAACTGTCCTAAGTCAGTAATGTTCATAACACTGCAGCATCCATTTTATATTTATTATCTCGATTACTCTTTTGTCCTTCATTGTGTGATTTTCCTGCTGTCTATGTGTTTGTCGAATGTTATTGTTTGGATGTTATCTCTTGTTAGTAGAGAATTGGCCTATATATATATATATATATATATATATACTAGCTGGATGGCCCAGCATTGCACGGGCTTCTTCAAGTGTACAGCTTTATGCCTTGGAAGATTTCCCTTCCTTTTCAGTGTCAGCATTTCCTGGTGTGTGTGTCATTAAAATCTCTTTTTCGAAGTTTCTTCCACATCTTTGTCCGGTTGGGCGGGTCTGTTTTCTCGCCACTTAGTTCGGCGTTGTAAGGGCTTTTTCCGTGGGTACAATTTTATCCCCATGGAAATTTTCCCTTTCTCTCTGAACACCAGTACTTTTGTGTGTGTGTGTGTCTGTTACTGAGTGATGTGAGTGATTTCTACATTTATGTCATTTAAATCCCTTGTTCAGAAATTTCTTCCACTTCTTCTCTTAGTCAGACAGGTTTCTTTTTCCTCCGTTCAACCCAGTGTTGTATGGGTTTTTTCAAGTGTAAAACCCCCTTTTTTCACCGAGGGATAAGATCTTGTTTATTTTCAAATTTTTATTTTCGATTAGAAATTTACAAAGCTAATCCAGTTTTGTTCTCAAGAAAACAGACAATGTACGAATTTATTGTTAAATAAATAATTTCGTAATAAATAATAAAACGCAATATATATATATAAGTTTAATTCTTATAAAAATTATTAATTTATATCAATTTTCGTTAAATAATGAATCAAAAAATGTCTACCGTTAGCTATGGAACGACTGTTTTTATCTGGATGTTTAATTTTTCGATTAAATATATGTAACTGTGAAAAAAGAACTATGGGGGGTCCTAAAAATTTGTTTACATTCCTTGTGTAAAAAAAGATTTAACAGGAAATAGTACTATTGAATAAAAACAGGGCAGCATTTGCTTATATTTTAAGGTTGTTCAGTAAATTATTTCTCTAAAAGAAAACTATCAGTTGCGATGTATTATTAAAAACTAAGATCGTATATTAATTATATTACAATGTGAATACTTTCTTAAAATTCAAACTAATAAACTGAATTTGGAAAATTCATTTTTTACACTCATTATAAAAGAAAAAACATTCAAAAAGAAAACATCTTTATATCAAACAGAAAAATCTTTTAACTGCTTACGTACTCTCCGTAAGTTGTTTTTCCGCACATGCACTATAATCGCTTAAACTCGTGTGTTCTGAGGTAGCTTTCCCATAATTAACTATTACTGCCATTTCGCAATTTTTCCAACTTTTTTCGTTGTATTTTTACGGCTCCCCAAGACGGAAAAAATGCATCTTCTTTAAAAATATTTTACGTATAAAGAAAGCAGATTTTTTTTTTAATTACAAAATTTCAAATTTTTTTTGAAGTTTTACAATATTTTGTTTCAAATTAACTTGACAGCTTTGGAAAAAGTTACAAAAATGTACCAATATCTAATAAATGTGTAAATAGTTTTATCTTTTTTTAGGAATTTAAATTAGAAAAACTTAAAACATTGTAAAAATTGAGATTTTAATAATATATTTCAAGTTAATCACATGTTAAAAGCATTTATTTTTTAAACAAAGTTAATTAATACAGTCAATAGAGCAACATCATGAAATTCCATTTTGGCTGAAAACTGATTTTAAACGCCAACTTTTGTCATTATTGTAACAATAAGAGTGTTACAACAATGCAGACAAATCAAAGTTGGCGCCCAAAACTGGTTATTAAAACTGGTTTTAATTAATATTTTTTTAACTAATTGCGATATCGGACCGAATTGGGAATCTAAACCATTTTCGAATCCACTGTAACAGACCCAAAAAATTTCATCAAAATTGGTCCAGCCGTTTAGGAGGAGTTTAGTCACATACACACGCACAGAAGATTTTTACATATAAAGATATATATATATATATATATCTTGTTTGAATTTTTTTTTTCAATCGTTAAAAATATACTTTTTATTCACCACTTTTTATAATTAATAATTCATTAATTCTATATATTTAGTGAATAAATAGTAACAAACAAAAATAATAGTCCAAGACCATATATAAAACGGAAAATCGCCGTTTGTGTCCTTGTGGCGCAATGGACTTCTAATTCAAAGGTCGTGGGTTCGAACCCCACCTGGGATGACCTAATTTCTTAGGATGTGATTTCTTTTTACTATACTATTTTAATGGAATAATTAAATTAAATTAATAAATAAATAGTAGCAAAAAAAAAAAAAAAATAGTCCAACACCTTTATAGAAAGGAAAATGGAAAATTGCAAAGAAAATTACTTTCTATTTTGCCACTTAATATTGTGATTCTGTCATATGCATGTACATATTTATATGAATTGTAATTATTTAATAAAAAGTAACTAAAATGAAGTTTTCTTTGTACACCTAAGTAGGAATTGACTTTAAAATTTTTTATATTACTTGTTATGTAAAAAGCGGTGTTATTTGTGTTATTTTTTTTTATTCTCTTCATCCATATTCAAAGATATTATAAACAATATTGGAACTATCAAGGGAGATTCTTTAGTTAAGCCCAAAATTTGTAATAACTAAATAAGAAAGTTTTTACAAACATTCAGAAAATAAAGCGAATTTTTTAATTACATCATGCAAATTTTTGTAAATATCTATCACGTACCGTAAAAACCGGCGTGTGTGTATATAACACTCACTTTTAACACAAAAAAATGAGATTGAAATTTATGCGTGCGCGTTACACGCCAGGTATAAAAATGAGATTCTTAAAAATAAAAAAAATTAAAAAAGTTAAGCATAGAAAAAATTTAAACTTCTAAATATATCGAAATACTGTTTATTTAAAAGAAATGACATTCCTTATGAACTTAAAAGGTTGTAGCTCTAGAAGTATACTATTTTTTTTCTAAAGCTAGGAAAAACACCTAAAAAACATAAAAGCATTGTGCACGTACATTTCAGGTTTCTCCGTAAAAAAAGGGGGGTGCGCATTATACGGCAAACGTAAAAAATTGCGGCCTAAAAATATAGATGCGTCGTTGCGCGTTATTACGCCGGATTTTAAGGTTGAACACTATTCCAATAATCCTAATTAAATACCAGAATAAGATTATACGACTTGAGAATGAGACCAAATTATAATCCCAATTTTGTATTTCCACACTGACGGGGAAAGACTTTATCAACGTGCTCCTTTAATCTGAACGGTCGTCTTCGTTTTCGAATATTTTTGTCTTTTTAACACTATTGTTATAATTTTTTTAATAAAAAATGTTAGTTTTTAAAAATTGAAATTCTGAAAAGATATTCTCTGATCAGTTTATTAGTAGTTGAAACATAGCCTTTATTTTGGAGACTAACATTTTATTCTTTGATAAGACAAATATTATTTGTGAAAGAAATATCGTTTTGAAGGATATTTTTTGCGATTATTTTTTTTCCTATAGGCGTGAGTCTATTCTTGTATATTTATTCAAACTCCAAATTAGGAGTTCGAAACATGTGGACATAAAACATTAACTTTGTTAAAAAATGTTCTTTTCTGCAAGAGAATTTTAAATAACATTTTACAACAAACGCCTTGCATACGATTTTATTGCGTGAAATATAAAATAATTTATTCAGCGGTTCAATTTTGTTTCCATGGTGACGCAGCCATTTCAATTAAAAGCGGTCACGTGACTGAAAATTATTTCTAAAAAATCGTTTTGGAAATAATATGTTCTTTCATTTCTTTTCAACTTTCTTTCATCAATACAAATGTTTTTGGTAGTTTAAAATTTATTGTCTCCATAACTATCTCAATTTTAAACATTTGACTTGTTTCATTCAAAAGTATTAAATATTAAAGTTAGTTAAAGTCGCTTACGAACAATAATTTGAAAGAAATTCTGAATCAAACTTTAATTGCATTATTTATTTTATCGTTATTAAAGATAATTAAGTATAACATAACTGCATAACATAAAAAAAACGATGCACCAAGAAAGAGTTGCCCGATTGTAATGAAATTTCGTTTACAAAGACATTTCTACCGAACAGGCAAATGATTAAAATTTGGTGTCTAATGAATGAATAGCAGGAGTTACAGCGCATTGGAACTGCGCACTCAGCAGGTGTCTATAAAAAGAAATTATCAATCTGATGGTTAAAATTTTTGTTGCATTGCGATTTATTATACTTTTCAACGACTGAAAAATGCATCAACGTAGGATTTGAACTCATTACGAGCAACTGTCAGAGTTTAAAAGAGGTCGTATCCTTGGGTTGAAAAGGCAGGTTGCGCAAATCAGAAAATCACTCGTCATATGGGTCGAAACAATGCGGCCATTTGAAGATGCTGGCAAGAATGGGTGGACAATGGCAGATTTCAGCGTCAAGATGATAGCAGTCGACACAGCAGAATGATTGCCAGGTTAGCTGTCGCAGCACCTGATCCGTCGTTATCAACCATCAGACGTATGACCCGCACACGAGTGTCCACCATGACCATTCATAGAGCTATCGAGCTAGATTACTGTGATGCTTAGCTCGATCAGATTGGAATCCTACTCACTGGGGACGTATAGTGTTTCCGCTTCCAACCGTGTCCTGACGATCATCAAAGACGTGTCTGGAAATGCCGAGGGCAGTGTGTTTGTAGTGTTTCCTCCCTTCACCAGGAGGCGCACTGTGCTCCCCTCCGGTAAGAATGTGTTCTTTTTGTGTATAAGAGATAGTTTCTCGGCACCGGCGCGTTAGGTCGGTGACCATTTTGAAATATTACTCGCGTGGGTCCTTTGATTTTAAAAATTTTCATGTTCATAGTAAATAAATGTGCTGTTCTCAAGAATATGTCTGTTGGTGAAACTACAACAACATTACATCTCTTGCCACAACATATCACATTGGCGCATTAACGCCAGGATCGAACTCCTGAGGGAGTTAAGACATCAAAAGGAACTACGAGGTAGGCAATCCTCTTGCATCGTTTTGAGCGAAATCTGCAGATTTTTTTTTACTAAATTTTCTGGATTAATTAATTCATTTAGTATAGTTCTTTCTAATCATGTTTCGTGGAGCTAGAAAGGAAGAATTAATATTAATTGCGGATGAATTGGGGGAGAAAGTAACTCCAGAAATAAAAGTGTTAGATTTAAAAAAATTTAATTTTAAATAACGATAAGTATAAAACCAATAAAGAGTTTATTGGTGACTATTTAGATTCGATTATTGAGGATAGAAAATCGAAGCAAGAGCAAGCGCGTTTAACGGCAGAATCGCAACTTGAGTTGGAAAAAATAAATCTGGAAAAAGTTAAATTGGAAATAGAATTGGGAAAAATAAATGTAGAAAGGGCAAAATTGGAAAGTCAAAGGGATATCAACGAGTTGCAGCGTACAAATCCCGAAACAAAGCAAACTTCGATAGAAAATTTTATTCTAAGTGTTCGTACGTTGACTCTTCCGATTCCTAAAAAACATGAGGGATGGAATTCATTTTTCTCTTCTTTAGAGCGTTCATTTAAAACCAAAAATGTGCCGGATGAATTTAAAGGAGAGGTTTTTTTAAATCTGCTAAGAGAAAATGCCGAAAATATTTTAGTTTATGTAAAAGATGAACAAATAAGCGACTAAGATAAATTAAAAAGTTTAGTTCTAAGAGAATTTGAGCCAACACACCTTTAATTTGCTTGCAAAATTTTCAAAAAGTGAAACGAATGCCAAATGAAACGCATGTTCAGTTTGCATCTCGTTTGCTAATCAATTGGGATCAATACTGTAATTTGAGAAATGTAAATGATTTTAATTCTTTAAAGGAATTAATTGTTAGCGATAAATTATATCAAACGCTAGATAATGGAACTGCCGTTCGTATAAATATAAAACAGGAGCAAAATTGGTTCAAACCAATTCAAATGGGAAAAGAGTGTAAACATGTTTTATGCTTGTAAAGGAAGATCATTTTCGGAGCTTTCACATAGAGCATGTCGTAATCAGATGATGATGATTGTTGATTTTTTGGCGCAAGAGCCAAGTTTGGCTATACTGCGCCACACACTTGTTAGTATATTAAAATTTTAAAAATATAAACATACACTAAATGTGTATATAAATATAAAAATGTATTTTAAAATGTCAGAATATAAAAGTGAACAAAGTATTTAAAAATGCATTCATGTAAAAATTTATGGATATCTCTTTTTTAAAAAAAGAAATACAGTGGGGTAACAATAAAATCGTTAAGGAAATTATATTTCATGCAAAATGTCAATGGAACGTAAAAATGGAAAAAGATTTGGATGGGGAGTTTCCCCAACCAAATCAGTCAAAGTTAAAAGATTGGATTTAAAAAAGCTGTTTCTTTTAGACGAATATTTTGGACGGTCTATTAAAATGTGTAAAATGGAGATGTCACATTGACAAAAGTCGCACACTGGGAGACTCTCTCCCAGCAGCAAATGTCTATGCGTTAAACGAATGTGTCCGATACGAAGACGAGTCAAGAGGACATCTTGTCTTCGTACTGGAACTGCTGCTCATTGAGCAGTGGAAGGATGAATGCTATGTAGTTTGTTGGTGACCTGTTGGTCCCAAGTCTCTTGCCATGTATGATGGATATAGTGCTGTATAGATTTTCTTAAGTCCTGGTAACAGACAGGCTGCTGCATGTGATCACACATGGATCGTGCAGCGTTATCAGCTTGTTCATTACCAAGGATACCCACGTGTCCAGGTACCCAAGAAAAAATTATTATATCAAAACCCTTTCTTTCTAATTTTCGCAGAAGTTAAAGTATTTCCATCACAGTAAGGTGTCTACGTTCTGTTGAAGAGTGTAAGGATTCTAGAGCACTCATACTGTCAGTGTACACACAAAAATGACGGTGGCTGGAAATCAATATATGTTGAAGTACCACAAGAATGGCAGTCAATTCAGCACTAAAGACAGACATAGAATTATGTAGGGTGAAACTTATAATGGTATCGTTAAAAACAACACCACACCCAACACGTCCTTCGGTCTTCGACCCGTCCGTGTAGACTGGTATGCACTTAGAGTACTTATTGCGGTGGAAAGAAAAGATTTGCTGATAAATAACATGAACACACACACAGTACCCGCTTTGTCATAATCTGAAAAAGGGTTACTATAGTTAAAAATTTGGATGTCCCAGGGTGGAAACGCAAGTACATTATTTTCCTGGATATTTATGCTACTTAAGTGGGCGTCATTTAGAACAGCTTTTGCTCTTTCCGAAAAAGGCTTGATATTAAATAACGGGCTTCATAGAGTCGAGTGAGACCAATGGCAAGAGAGAAAAGGGTTTTAATGGATGAGAAGGAACAGACATGGCACACACGAATAAAGTAATTGGCACTTAATTGCCTCCGCCTTAATTCTAAAAGTGGTTGATGGCATACCACATACAGGCTTGTGACAGGCGATGTTCTGAAAGCACCAGAGATGATTCTCAGAGCAGAATGATGTATTGTGTCTAATCGTCTTTATACAGACGCACGAGCAGAACCATACACTACACAACCATATTCCAAACGTGAAAGGATTAGTGCTTGATATACTCGGAGTAACGAGATTCTATCGGCTCTCCATAAGGAGTTTTTTTCTTCCGCAAGTAAAGAACATGCGGAAGGAAAGTCAATTTACAGTCAAAGATCACTCCGAGGAAGCGTACCTCACTGACTACAGGTATTTGTATATTGCCTATTTGAATAAAAGGATCTGGATGTAGGTTACGTTTTCTGCAAAAATGGACACAGCTGCTCTTGGAAGGAGAGATCGTGTGACCATTCTGATTGCACCACTTAACTAATCGATTGACAGTTGTTTGCAGCTGCCGCTGAATTAGTCTCATATCTGAACCTTGATAAGAGATTTGCAGATCATCAACATAAAGCATTCCTCGCACTGAAAGTGGGAGGTGATGAAGTATGCTGCTCATATGAATATTAAAAAGTGTAACTCTCAGAACGCTACCCTGAGGGACACCTTGATCTTGTATGAATTTATGAGAAGATAAGTGACCAACGCGTACATGAAAATAACGAAGAGCTAAAAAGTTAAAAACAAAAATGGGAAGATTTTCCCCATTTCCCAGGACATAAAAGTAAGAATTCCAATACAGTTTTTACAAAGTTAAAATTAATTTTGGAAATATTGGGAATTTTGAGTGAAATTTTAGTGAAAAATTGCAGTTGCGGTAAGGATTGTATTGAAAATTCTAATTAATATATTCTTATAATATTTATACAGTACATAAATGCCATTATTATCTGTGTTGATAGCTATAAAATTTGTAAATACTTCTAAAAGTTTTTGAAATATGTCAATTTTTACGCAAAAACTCAATTTTTTACAAAACACTAATGTTATTTTCTCACAAAAAGTGCAATAAAATAAATAAATATATACACAGAGATTAGATTATAGTCCAGACAACAGATAAAACTAAATAAAATATTTTCTGAAAATTTTAGGTCAATATCTTAAAAAGAAATTCTGTAGTGAACTGTGCCGTGAAGAAAAAAATTGAAAAACATAATTTCTCAGAAAATGCATTTAAAGATTTTAATACAAAATGAAAAATTTTCTACTAATTGTACACTTTTTAAACTCTCCATATTTATACCTCAAGCTCTTTTTAGCTTCATGTAAAACTGATTTGGCCATTTATTTTACCCTTTTGTTGTTTTCTGGAGAGTTTTGTATACTATAACAATTGTCGTTTTTAGCGAAATTTTGGTGAAAAATTGCAGTTACGACAAATCTTGTACACAAAATTCTAATAAATATATTCAAATAATATTTATACAGTACATAAATAACATCTTTATCTGTGATAGGAATCAAAAAATTTGTAATGCTTTTGGAAGTTTTTTAAATATGCCAAATTTTATGCAAAAACTCAATTTTTTAAAAAATTAATGCTTTTTTTCCCATAAAAAAGCAATAAATTACATAAATATATACACAGAGATTAGATTTTGATTCATAACACAGATAGAACTACATAAAACATGTTCTGAAAATTTAGATTTAGTATCTTAAAAATATTTTGTGTAGTAAGCTTTATCATGAAGAAAAATATTGAATAACAGTTTCTCGTAAAACACATTTAATAATTTTAACTCTAAATAATTACTTTTCTACTTACAAAACATTTTCAAAACTCCCCATATTTATAGCTTAAGTCCTCTTTAGCTTCACTTTTAGCTAATTTGGACTTTTTTTTTTGGCTTTTTGCTTTTTTCTGGTGAGTTTTGTTGAAGGTAATGACTGGCGTTTCGATTTTTGAATTCTCTCTGTGTCAATTCCCATATAATTTTTAAGTGTCATTGGATCAATTTCTATACCTAAATAATTAAATACAGGCAACAGCCCTAAATAACCAGAATTATATAAGAGGACAGCAATGTGTGAACCCAAAAACAAAGTTTTTTTATGAACAAAAATTTCTTTCGGCAAAACAGACCACAATACATTATTAAAGCTTTCATTATTGTTTTGAGTCATGCCATGAAGGCATTTTTTTAGCAACTCCTTATCACAAAGTGCTAAATAAGTAGGCTTTATCACTTTAATCACTGAATTTGAAAGGCCTGCTGTTTTGTCTACATATAATTTACCATCACATAATGCTTGTTTATACTTGCACCAGCTATCTTTCCCTGTTGGACATTGCCCATGCATGGGATTTTGATTGCTAGAGCAGCAGTGAAAGAAGGCAGCTATTACAGCAGATTGCATTTTTTCGAGGCATCCAACATTGCTTCGGATGGCAATCCCATAATAGTTCTGCAGTTTATCAATAAATTTATCAGTTAATTTCCCCTTTCCACCAAGTCCTTTGGTGTTATTTTTTAGTTTCCTTAAACGTGAGCCTACTCTTTTTTGTATATGTCCTATACATTCAAGTTTTGTGACACTGTTTTCACCATATATATCTTTCACTTGTAAAAAGCCCTTGGAATCACCATCACCATAGTACTCAGTGTATTGCAGGTCTCGTTTGATTAGTGACCTTTCAAAAATTCTGAAAGCTCCAACAGCTTCCATGTTTCCAGAGGATCCTTTGTAATCTGAACATTCATGCTCAGATTTCACATTCATTTCACACATTTTGCAATACTGTGTCATTACTTCCAGATCTAAAATTTTTCCAGTATCAATGGAAATAACTGAAACGCAGCCATTAAGTGACATATGGCCTCTCCGCTGCCATGTGCCATCTACCGAAACACCACAAGTTGTACTTTTTTTAAAATTTCGCACTTCTTTAGATACAGCTTTCATATTTTCTTCCGAACATAACTGTACTGCTTGCAGCAGTTTGAGTTCATGAGCTCTGAAGGTATTTTTAGAAACGCATGGCAAATTTAAAGTGCATAACAACTTCTTACCAGCTGTGAAACCTCTGCCAATCAATCTCAATCCAAATACCAAAAAAGTATTGAGAGAGAATTTTTTTTTCTTTAGGAGTAGAAGTAAAGCCAATCATGTATCCACAACTGCAAGCCACACACAAGTTAGAGCAAAGTCCTTCCCTAGAATCTTCTGACAGTTTCAATCCAGTTGCATAACATTCCGGACAACACAGGATTGAAATAATTCCCATCAAAGCTTGGAAATTAATAATTATATTCCCTGTAGAACCATGAAATTCAGGTTCAGGCACATCAAAACTGCTCAATTTCGCCTCACTTGCAGACGTATTATTACTGTTTTGTGCTAACTTTGTAAACCTATTACCATAAAACTTTCTCTTTCTGGACACTTTCGATCTAGCTTTTGGCATTTTGAAATAAATCACAGTCAAATAAAACGTTAAAATTAAATGAAAATGAATGAATAAACTGTAAAAATATCAAAAGTAAGTAATAATTAAGAAGAACGCTTTAGAATGAACAATGTAAACAAACTATAAACGATAGTATTATTGCCACTCAGTAAAACAAGCTTGAATTAAAAAAAACAGTTGCCAGATTAAAAAAGTATTAATAAATAAATAAAGGATACGTTGATCTATATTTACAATAAATATTAAATATTTATATTGCTTAAAAGTCACGAAAAAGACGTTCAAACTATTTGTTTACATTTTTATGTCTCTTTAAACACCCATTTCCGGTTTTGAAAATTCCATTTCCGGTTTACTAAATAAGCTATAACTTAGCTTCTAAATATCGTAGGAACTAAAATAAAGTATTTTTGGAATCTTAAGCGTATGGGCTATAATATTAAAACATAAAAAAAATTTCGAAAATTTTCTACAAACCGAGGATTTTTGGGTAGTCACATTGAGACATAACTATCCTGTGATGACTATGTCTATTAGGATCCGCGTAAGCTAGAGGTGTGGGATTATCTAAATGATGAGACATATTGGATTCTTAATACAACTTTTATTAAGAATAACTTATATTACTTAATTCTAATTGACAACTTTCTTAAAGTGAGAGTTAACACCCAATTAAACCTTATATTCAAGTCAGATCCCGCAACTAGATCATTTATCTTAATTATAATAAATTAACTGATTCATCTAACTTCCTATACCAAAATATTACCTTTTGCAGAGTCTCCTTCCTTCATCAATTGAGTAATACCTATAATGTAACTTTAGATGCGAAGATTCAGACTTCCTTATAATTTAATTTATATGAACGTATCCTTATTCCAGAGCTATAGGACATCTAACTCTTGATCCGAATGATTCCACACTAAGTTATCTCTAAACTTGCCGCGCTTCTCATCAAAGCTTCTATCCTTTTAAAGTATATCTCATTTACATATTTGATCCGTTTTTCTTCTTGGTATTGGGTTGGAAAGGTTTTGCCATTAATCGTGGCCGTCAAAGAACTTAGGAGTTATGTTAGAAGAAGGACGCGAGAGACGTCACAACATACCTTAAGCCAAAATCATACATATTACGGAGAATCCCATAACACCATGTACGGTCGTATGCTTTCTCTATGTCAAAGAAAAGAGAAACTAAATGGTTTCTCTTAACAAAGGCATCCCTGATTTGGGGGATTCTAAGTATACAATGTTATCGAGAGTGGATCGGCCCTTACGGAATCCAGTCTGCAGAGAAGAGATACACTTTTCTTTCTCCAAAACATACACCAAACGAGCATTTACCATACGTTCAAAGGTCTTGCAGAAGCAGCTCGTCAGAGCAATGGGACGGTAACTCAGAGGATCTGTTGCCACCTTGCCCGGCTCAAGGATTGGAATTACAATGGCCTCTCTTCAGCTGGAGGGATAGTAATGCTCCTTCCAAACTCTGTTAAACAAAAAAAGAATGTTCGTTAGAGAGTCAGGATTAAGATGACGGAGCATCATGTAAGTGATTCCGTCCGGTCCAGGGCTTGTACTGTGTGCTTGTACGAGTGCCTTTTTTAATTCAGTCATCGCGTGAAGTTGCAATTATATAGAAAATAGGAATGAGTGTAAAGGTTTATCGGTGTACGTTCTTCACGCCTCTTAATCTCGAGAAAACGAGAATTGTAAGAGGCTGTATTAGATGCACTCTGAAAAGTTTCACTCTGAACTTTAGCAATTTCATCTGGGGAAGAAAAGACAGAGTCGGATGTTTGTAAAATGGGGAAGGAAAATTGCCGATGTAAACCATTTGCTGCCTCGACTTTTCTCCATAATTGCTTACTTGACGTTGACGAAGTGAGTGAAGACACATATCGAATCCAGGATGCCCTCTGACTATGACGCCTTACTCTGCGAGCATTAGCTTTTGCTTTTTTTGAACGCCAAAAGATTCTCCGTGGTGGGGTATCTGCGAAAGATTCTCCATAACTTCCGCTGGTTCATATGCGCTGTCTGACAATCAGCATTCCACCAAGGCTTGTAACATTGGATTGAATGACTCGAATTCTTTGGTATTGACAAATCAGCAGCCGCAATCAAAACATTGGTGACTTCTTGTATATTAGTATCACAACACTTTCTGTCTTGACCATTGCATCAGATATAAAAAAAATTGTGTGAATTTTATTGTTGTTAATTTAATTGTATGAATATATTGTGAAAAGGACCACAGTCTGCACGATTACAAGAATACGTAGTTGGGAAGGTTTTACCACTCGCATCACAATCGTGAGAAAGGACAACAGGGAAGTGATCACTATTATACAAGTCCTTTCCAACAGAAAAATTTAATACAGGTAAGAGGGAGGGTGAGCAAATGGCCAAATCTAATATGTGAAATGATCGTGTGGGTTCGTGGAAGTATGTTGGTTCCTCGTGATTGAGCAGGCAGAGGCAGTGATCAGAAAGTACCTGTTCAATCTGTCTGAAACAAGGGTTGGTCTTAATGCTACCCCAAAGAGTGATATGTCCATTAAAGTCACCTAGTATGACAAAGGGTGCTGGCAATTGATTAATCAGGTTGTTCAGGTCTTGTTGGTGGATAACAGTATTAGGTGGCACACTGTGATAAGGCTCGTGGAGTGAAATCTCACGGCTACTGCCTGCAATGACGTACGGAGTGGGAGAGCACTGGATGGTACATTGAGGGATGTGAAAATACATACGCCTCCAGATATTGAGGATCTCTCCGTGTCTTTCCGCACGCAACCATACCGACGTATCTTTGTTGTGTGACAAGACTTCAAGAAGGTCTCTTGAAGAGCTACACACACTGGATGATATTTACGTATGATGTCTTTTACGTCTTCTGTATGGGATCTATAGCCACGACAGTTCGAAGAAATTAGGGAAGTTATTTTTTGGGCGAACTTGGCGAAAGGGGTCCTGTCAAGGGATTAGATGCCACTTGTTTAAAATCAGCCTCTAAAAGGCTCTCATATTCCTCGGAAGCCAGATCTGTAACGTAATCTGTGTCAGACAGATTAGCGTCTGTGTCCATGTCATCCGAGGCTTGAAATGTTTTCTGTCTCTCAGATCTTTAGGAGACTGGAGTTGGGTTATAGAGGGGATCGTTTTTCCTCGCTATCTTCAAAGGTATGTTTTTTTCATGTTCTTTCCTTAAATTTGTCGTAGGTTTTATATGTTTTAAATCTGTTTTTTTCCCATCTTTTCGGGCGCCATGTGCTTGAGACGGTTTTTCTTTAGTTTTCTTTTTTGCATCAGACATGGGAGTTGATGGCTGAGGATCTGATACTGTAGATGCTATTGAAGAGATGGATGGCAAGAGTTGTGCTTGGGTTGAGGTTGATGTGGTAACAGCAGGAGAACATAGTGATGTATTTGGTTTTGGAGGAGATGAAATTTAAAGGTGGACATTTTATTTTAGTGATGTTTTCATCTATCTCTGCGTTGTAACGGATATTGGTGAAGATTTAGTAGCTTGGGCATATGTTTGGGATATCTGAGGGGGTATTAGTTTTCTAGCTTCTATGTATAAGATATATTGTTGTTAGTTTTGATTTCTTGTATTTTTTTCTCTATTTTCCATTTAGGGCATAGTTTAGAATTAGATGAATGAGACTGTGAACAGTTAATGCATTTTGGTTCTAGGGTACAATCTGTAGAAGAATGCCCTACAGATGCACACCTAGAGCATGTTTGTTGTCCACGGCAGGAAGTTTGAGAATGACCGAACCTCTGGCACTTAAAACAGCGCAGAGGATTCGGTATATAAGGACGTACTTTGCAATTTAGGTAACCAGCTTTAATGTTTGATGGTAATTTAGGGCTATTGAACGTTAAAATTAAATGTTTAGTAAGAAAAAGTGACGAGTCTTTTTTATTTTAATTCTTCTGACTTGAGTAACCCCTTGGTCAGAAAGTCCTTCTAAGATTTCTTCTTCGGAGGTGCACAAAAGATCTGTTTCGGATATGACACCACGGCAAGAATTTAAGGATCTATGAGGAGTTACTATTAATGGACAGTCCAAAAATGTTTTAGCGGATAAGAATGATTTTGTTTGTAAGGTAGATGTGATGTTTCAATAAGCAAATTACCAGATCGTAATTTTTTTGCCGATTTTGGATCGCCGCTTATTCTTTGTATAATTTTTTGAATTGCAAACGGTGACTTACGTGACATTTCATTATTAGGAAGAGATAAGATTAAAAATCGAGTATGTGCAGAAATAGTATCAACGTTAGGGGTGGGTAATACAAGGCCTTCACCCGGTCGCAGACGATTTGATGGGGTCGAGTGATCGACACGATCAGCCCTGAAGGATGAGATGCTTTTCAATACAGGAGGCAAAATGGCTCCTGTAGATGGCGCAGCCAAAGGAGGCAAAGGAAATATTTTATTTGACTCCATGGGAGGCAAAACGCTATTTCCTTTTGTTGTCTCCATATTTTTGGCTGTCACGATTTCCTTCCAGTTCCATCGGGGCCCGCCTGGCCCCGAATTCCCACACTTTTCTTACTTGCTAAGTGTAACCGCCGGATGATTCTTCAAAGCTTGACACCGGGGAAACCCCCATAACGTGCTGCCGGGCACGGTCCAAGGCGAAAGCCAAGGAAGATTTCTCGATATGAAGGAGTCCCCGCTGCCTAGCCATCCGCAACCAAGGTCCTCGACCTCTGGGACCGCTTTAGGCAGAGCGTTCCTCAGAGCCGTCACCGACGATGCACGCAACTCCTCTGACACATACCCTTCCCCGCAAGGGTCCTTTCCACTGCCCAAATAGTATCCCTCGCAGGAGAGGCTAAAAGGGTAGTTCTGAGCCCCCTAGACTTAAGGACTAGGTATGCAGTAGATCGGCATTGATACGCCGCCGACCTGTTACTATGTTAACAAAAAAAATATGGATTTTTTTTTTTTTTAATTTTTAAAAACGTATCTTATGATTTTTTTGGATTTTTATATTTTTTTTGGAAAAAATGTTATAAACTAAAAAGGAAAACATCAACTGTGGGTTATTTAAATTAAGTAGTGATTTCTTATATATATCACAAAAAACCATAAGCAAAACCAATCCCCAAACAAACAAATATCAAAAGAAAAAAAAGGGGGAGAGGGGGGAAAAGATCATTAGGGTACCTCGGGAGCGTGAAACCCGTACTCACCTAAAGAAGGTGAGCCCCTTTAGGGGCATGTCGTAATCAGAATGACTCACGAAAGGATTTTAAATATATCCCTCCTAACTCAAGACGGAAAGTAATAAATATCAATTC
>BMAV01021230.1:400779-413367 GCA_019973955.1 Trichonephila inaurata madagascariensis | reverse complement strand
TGAAATAAATCATTCAATTTTTTTCAAATTTTAATCATTTTCTATTCTGCACATAATCTTTCTACCCACCAATTTTTGTCTCTATCAGACAACTGGGTTCTTGGTGCGTCGTTTTTTTTGTTTTTGTTTTTTTTTTGTTTTTTTTTTGTTATAGAGTGTATAATGGATAAAGAGATGTTACATATTCACAAGATATACCTTTCAAATACACTTGTTATTAAATCTTTCCTAATTTGCATCACTTTTTGCTCTTAAAAAAGTTAAATTATTTACAATAACACATGCATAAACTTTAAAATGCAAAGATGCAAAAAATGTTATTTTATTTTTGACGTATCCTATTAAAATTAAAAAGTGGGCGGTCATGTTTGTGAACACAAGG
Organism: Trichonephila inaurata madagascariensis; assembly: GCA_019973955.1. Lineage (NCBI taxonomy): Eukaryota > Metazoa > Arthropoda > Arachnida > Araneae > Nephilidae > Trichonephila > Trichonephila inaurata. Next base: position 412,985 of record BMAV01021230.1, on the reverse strand, counting down.
CCGGCGTTTTTCCTGGTGAATTCTGAATTTTAGTCATATTGCCAGCCAAGGCCTGCCGTGCAGAGGGCCTGACGCAGGTGTGATGTAGAAATTTGAAGTGAAGGGTTCCAGCTCAAGTGTTGTCCTCTTTACTTGATTGAGGTTTAAAATTACGATAACAGACGTAATCGCGTTGATTGGGGTTGAGACATTAATTCTTTTACGACAAAGAGAAAACATTTTTCCCGTTTTAAAATTTTGTGATTGTTGTTCTTCGATATAACATTATCTGCAATTTTCAATCTTTACTATTAGTTCACACACTCTCCCTATATATATTTATTTATATAAACATATATCTTGTTCAAATTTTCAATCGTTAAAAAAATACGTAAAAATACACCATATATAAAACGGTAAATCGCGTGTTGTGTCCCTGTAGCGCAATGGACTTCTAATCCAAAGATCATGGGTCCGAATCCCACCTGAGATGGCCTAATTTCTGAGAATGTGATTTCTTTTTACTATACTATTTTATTGGAATAATTAAATTTAATGAATGAATAAATAGTAACAAACAAAAATAATAATAGTCCAACAACTTATATAGAAAGGGAAATGGAAAATTTCAAGGAAAATCGTTTTCTATTTTCTCATTTAATACAGTGATTCTGTCCTATGTATATACATATTTACATTAATTGTAATAATTTAATAAAAAGTAACTCAAATAAAATGTTTCTTTGTTCACCTAAGAAAATAGGAATTGACTTTAAAATTTTTTTATATTACTTGTTTATTCAGAACATCAAAATAGAAGGTATGCTGAACTCAATTACGTAAGAAAAAACGCTGAGGGAAAGAATTGTGCCCTGTAATAACATATTAATATGTTTTTTTCTCATTGTATGTTATCCGGTAAGCAAAACTTTGAGCAACATTAAATTATATTCAAACAAATGAAAACAAATGCCTGTTAAAATCACACATTGATCAACTACATTACTTTTATGCCTTTTTTAATGATTTTTATTTATTTTACTTCTAAACAAACTAAATAACTTGAGATACATGTAGATTTGATCTCTTCTAAATGAGAGAAGTATTACTGAGATGCGAGTGGACATGAAGGAAAAGGAATGCTACTGAATTGTATGCTATCTGTTAGCTGAGCACGTGACATATGGAAGTATGTTTTATAGTAAGTATGAGAATTTTATTTTTGCTTGTGCATTGTGTTTAAGTTTAAAGTTTAGTTCTCAATATATAATTAACCCTCTAAGCGGTCTGCACTTAAAGTCTTGCCATTCTGGAGATGCTTCAAAAATGCACCGCACATATTTTTTTGCTTTCAGGTGGGGTTCTCAAAAGCGGTTGAGCCGTATTTTTAACAATGCGGCCCGGCCGCTTTTGGGAATCTTACTTGAAGGCAGAAAAAGCATCTCTGGAATGGCGGAGTTTTACGTGCAGACCGCTTGGAGGGTTAAATCTTTTAGACGAAAATTTAATTTTTGTTTCTGTTACAATGTCAAAGAGTTGCAAAGGTTATCTGGACTTGGAAATAGAAGAAATGATGCAAAATATTTCAGATATTGATTACGAAACGGACTCTGAGTATAGAGGGACACAATAATACATTATGGTTGTTCTGCTTATGAAGAATCTAATGATGATGATATTTGAGACACCTGTATACCATGAAAGTAAATATTTGTTTATTGTTTTTCACAATAGAAAATTTAGTTTTTTTTCCGTTTGTTCACATTCCCTCAAAAACCCCGTAAAATGGCAAATGAGTCATTACGAGTTCAAGGATTGTAACATAGGACTGTGTGTAGATCCCATTTTTCAAACTTTTCATACTAAAAAAAAGTTTTAAGTAATATATTCAAAGTTTTCATATGTATAATGTTAAAAGTCATTAACTCTTTCGTGGGTCTTGGGAAGATTACTTCCCATCTACATGATCTTACTAAATACAGCTGTGGGAAGCGCAAAACCCATTACAATACTTGCTCTTATAACGATGGGGAGACTAATTCTTGCTTCAGGTTTGTGCTACTGCACATATTCAAGCGATTATGACATATGTAAATCGGACAAAAAAAGAAGGTCCTTGTCCCAAACTGTTGCTGTATATAATGATATCATGGGTGGGGTTGATCGCTTCAGCCAAATAATGGAAAGATACCAAATATCTGTAAAATGGAGTGCATTGTATCTTTTATTTACCTTGCCATCCTAAATAGTTTCATATAATGGCAAGTGAACAAAAGAAACAGAAGTTTAGACGTCCAGCCAACATTCAGTGTAGCATTAGCTCGTCAGCTAATAAACGGATATTCCTCAAGAAAAAGGAAAAGACGTCCTACTAGCTTCCAAGCAAAAAGTACGTAGTTTCGAAGGATGTGCTCTTAGCAAGGCTGGAAAATTTTGCGCCCAAGTTGGTTTCCAGCTATAGACGATGTAGGGCGAGTGACGTCGCTCTGTTCAGCTACACGAGTGCTTTTGGTTACGGACCCCGTCATCTTGAACCATAGTCAAGTGACGTGGACGACACCTGAGCTGGCACACCACACCAACGGGAGGACGTTTCAACTCTCGATAGATTTAGCATGCATCGCTGCCCTACACGGCGGGTCATTTTTGGTACTGGGCTCGAACTCGTGACAAAGCTAGCCACGATCCGATACCTATACCACTCGGCTACCGCGGCCATAGACGATGTAGGAAATGTAGCAGAAAGGGGCAAGAAAAGAGGACCCGCTGCATGTGTGCAGAATGTGACGTCCCCTTGTGCATTGCAACATCCTTCTCATCTTTCCATGGCAAATAATCACCATTAAACTGAATTTTCCTTATGACGGTGAATAGTTCCTTGGGAAGTATTCCTCCCAACCGTAAAATTTGCATGATAACATTAAATAAGGCAAAAAAAAAAAAAAATATTTTCTTATTGTTTAACTGTCAATAAAACATAAAAACTTTTAGAAGTTCAAAAGAGAAATAAATGGCCTATGAAAGGGTTAAATGGTAAGCAAATACTAAAATTAAAATGTGTAAAAACTGTATTTAAACAGAAAGTAACTCAAATAATAAAGTATGCAAATAGAAAATATAAAGCATATACCGCTTATTTACAGATTACAACTAAACAATGAATTCATATTCGACATATTACTAGCGGTCTATATATAGCGGTACGCACGTATTTGCGCTTTTCTTCCCGTTAAGTCTAGAGTAGATATGTAGAGCGTTATTATTGCATCGTACTGTAAAGCTGTAGAGGACTATTGGTAACAGACCTCCTAATTTTGAACCATAGTTAAGTGACGAGGACGACACCTAACTGGGCACCCCTCTCTCCTAACTTCCACACCCCACCAGCGGTGAGCCTCGACATATTTAGCGTGAATCAGTATCCTCTCAGATCTAGATAAATGTGTTCATTTAAATTCAATAAAGTGTATCTAATAAAAGCAAAAAAAAAGGGAGCTTCTCTGAGTTCATTCTACCTCCAGTATTTGAAAATATTTCTGTGTATCCCTTTAAGATTTAAAAAAACCCAGAGTTTTTTTAATCATTAAAACATTCAAAAATATTTTCTCAGAAATCAGAGGGAAAATATATACAACTCTAGATAAACCTTCCCTATTTTTTGTTCTTTCGGATGCACGTTTCGCATCGATTTACTAGTCTAGGTTTGAGGAGGAAAGTAGACCTTTCGTTGGATCACTTTCACGAATTCAAAATGTCCACTAGAATTGGGCAATGAAAACAACACAGACAATAATTTCAGTCTTAAAATCGCATAATTCCATACACTTAAATAAATAGCTTGTTAAAATATAATGAAGACATGCGATCGAAATATCCTCACGACACGCTGAAATTTTTGTCACATGACTTTATTATGGGGGGGGGGGGCTATTAGTTTCATTGCTTAATATTGGGTAAGTCATTTAAAGTATTATTTATTGCTCATTTTTTCTTTGAATTCATAGTAATAACAACAGCAAAAAATATCTAATTATGAGAGCTATGACATTAGTATCTAAAATAACGAAATCAGATAATAACAAATAAAAAGGAGGAAAAAAAAAATAATGTAAGCGTGAACACAGGCATACATTGTGCGTTCATCGTAACTTTCTGGGTTGATTTTCAATGACCTATAATTCTTCGGTCTTGTTATTTCTTTAAATTATCCTTCAATAAATTGTGTTATTTATTGCGCCTTTTTTGTAATTTTTATAAAAATTATAAAGTACTCTGTTTTTTTGCTTCGAAGTTACTTCTCATAATAAACGTGTTATTTTTAGAACTGTATGTACAAATTTATATTTTCGCAGTGAAGGTAATGCTTGAATGCTGGTACTTTGTTGTGCAATTAAGTCTTATTTTTTTATAGTGCAGTCTTCAAAAATATTTTAAGGTACCCAAATAAATTTGGAGCCAATTTTTTGGAAAAATGAAACATAAATGACCAGCTGTGGATATTTTGATCAAAAATAATAAAAGCAGTTATTTCATTGTTCCTTAACCCTTTATCTACTGACGGTACTTATAAGTACCACTCACTTAAAATTACATAGAATAACCATTTTTACGAATACTCTGACGATACTTAGCTGGAATATTTTTTTTAAATCCACTCTTCCAAGATATATGGCAGCAGGGTTCTATGATGAGTATTTTAACGGGGAAGGGGAATTGTTTTATAGCAGAAATTGTGCCTTTTCAGCAGAGGGCTGTGGTAGCCCAGTGGTCAAGGTATCGGATCACGGTAGGCATGTCAAGAGTTTTGAGCCCAGTACCAATAAAGACCCGCCGTCTAGGACAGCGATGCACGTTAAATCTGTCGAGTGCTGAAACGTCCTCCCGTCGGTGTGGTAGTTAAGAGAGGGGGTGGCAGCTCAGGTGTTGTTCACGTTACTTGACCATGGTTCAAAATTACGTGGTCCGTCGCCAAAAGCCCTCGTGTAGCTGAACAGTGCGACGTTAATATTCACACTCACTCGCGTTTTCAGCTGACATATTGATCGGATTGCGAAGATTGTTATTTTTGTTCCGTAAAAATAGTTAATATCAAAAGGTAAGTGACTTTTTTTTGTATGTTAATGAAGACCTTAGAAAAAAACTATTTGACTTTTTATTTTATGTGAACAGTGTATATAATTGATTTTACAGTTGAATACCTTTATGGTACTTTTTTAAGTACCGACAGTACACTGGGTGTTACAGCGAGAACGTAGTTTTTTTGTGTGTGTTGTTGTAGAGTCTATAGTGCAATAGACTTGTGCTTTTTTTTTGGGGGGGGGGGGGCTTTATATTTTTAGCTTAACTTATTTATTTTGCTTTTTTATTGTTTTATTTTAACGTTTCAAAAAATTTTGTACTTTAAATCTGAGCTTGATATTTTTCGCCACACAATTAAATGAAATATCTATTCTTATTTCAAAAATAAACAACATTTTAATTTATTTATGTGTAACTGAGATTTAACAATAATAGGAGATTTTCAAGGTGCTATTATTATTATTTCCTTTTCTTAGAAAGTCCAGGAAAAAGATCTGTCTTCAAGAGGCTTTGAATTTGTTGCCATCTGAAATATTAGTGATGAACTAACAGATAATTTTTCAGATGAAGAAGTCCCAGCAAATAATCTGCTCGAAATTTCGTTAGATTTTTAAAATAACGATCAAGAGACTTAACAAGATTCAAGGTGCAATTGTTCATGTTAAGAAAATACAGCATTTCCTACCCCAGAAGGGAATGCAGTGCTTTAAAAAACATTTAATAAAAACCTCACACTCAAAATGCACAACGTGTAATGAATTTTTGCGCATTAATGAAAAGAAAACTGTTTCTTTGAATATCATCAAATTAAGTTTATATGTAAAAGCTATTTTTATAAGTAAAAAAGTAAATAGATTTTAAAAATTTAATAATCTTTAAAAATAAATATTTTGTGCTGTGTGTGTGTGTAAAATATTAGTGTTCTCTGGTTATTTAACATTTTCAAAAGTTAAAACTGCTTTAAAAAAGTCATTCGATCTTTTCGTATTATAAGAATATTTTAGACCTTTGTGAACTGACGGTACTTTAAAGTACCAATTTAATTAATTAGCTCTAACGAATTAAATTTCAAAAAGTTGAGTATTTTATTTATGTATACCCCTTAATTTTTAATGTAGTGATTTAAAAAGAATATTACATGAAAAAATTTGCAGTAAATCATAATGCTGTAGATAAAGGGTTAACTTCGCAATTAGAAGTAACACGCAGCCTATTGGCGGAATACTCAAAGGAGCCAAGTTCACCGAAAAGGATTTAGAGCAAGGATTCCCAATGGGATCCAGGTGGAAAAATTAGGATCTATGGGATTTTAAAAAGGGGTTTTAACATTCCAAGGTTCCTATGGTGGTCAATGACAATTTTTTTTTTCTGTTTTAAAATTGCATTCATTTCTTAGGGATCGTAATTATTGGATAATAATACGCTTCCGGACACGTTTGGAGTACTTTTTTTTAAAAAAAAATAATACTAAAACATTACATATGTTTTTTTAAGGATTAATACCAATAAATACTAATATTTAACTCTCTTTCTCACACACACACAATATTTTTAAAAAATTACCTAAATTTTACAAAAATCACAATTAAAAGTCAAATTTTAGCAATATTTTTGAAAAACTTGAAAGTAATTGGAGTAAAACGTAATAAACTTATACTAGTAAAATTATTACTAAAAAATTAAATGCATTTATCTAGAGAATGTGTGTGTACTAAAATTTTAATGTGTTATTAAAACTTTAAAATTTTAGAGCTGATCGAATAAATATTATAAGAAAAGTGACTTTCTTTATGAGACCATTATTTAAATAACTCTAAAAATATTCAAAAACAATAAGAAATACTTTAGTACATTTTCTAAAAAATAATATAAATATCATGTTTAAAAAGTTTTATTGAAATGCATTCATAATATTTTGAGTTATCACACTGGCCGTGGTGTGAGTTTAATAATTTAAATTCTCTCTCTCTCCCGTTTCTGTGGTAGATTAAAGACCAACTTCCGATTTTTCTAATTTTGTAAAATTGATTGTAACTTGGCATCTATACGTTACGTAGAAATAAAACAAAAAAAGTATGTTTTCTAAAGCCAAAATAGCTCTATTCATTAAAATAAAGAGCAAAAAAATATGTGTTTTGACCGAAATTTGTCATTTCAACGTGTTCAAATACCGGTTGATTCAAAATAAGTGTGACCAATTTTAAAAGCATATACCGTAAAATCCGGCGTATAACGCGCACTTTGAACACAAAAAATAAGATCGAAAATTAAGGGTGCGCGTTATACGCAGGGTATAAAAACGACAGCTTTAAAAATAACAAAAAGGATGGGCATAAAAAAAATTTACTTCTAGATGTATCACAAAACACTGTTTATTTAAAAGAAATTATTTGCCTTATGCACAAGAACAGTTGTAGTTCTAGAAAAATATTATTTTTTCAAAAGTTTGGGATAGTACCTCGAATAAATTACTTCAAAACATAAAAACAATGTATACAAATATTTCAGATTTCTTCGTTAAAAAGGGGATGCGCGTTATACGGCGAATATACCTAAAAATTATAAAAAAATTAGCTTGAAAGTATAGGTGCGCGTTATACGCCGGATTTTACGGTAACTATTTATTTTAATTTCTATTGTTTTACTACTGGTTTTATTTTAAAAACGAAACATTCAAATTACTAATCAAACCATTTTTATTAGTGAGAGTAAATTATAGTACTGAAATTAGATCCTCAAATCCGGAATGAAATGTTATAGCTTTTGAAGGATGTGTGTTTATTAGAATTCTGTTATAAATAAAATATTTAAAAATTTAAAAACACACACATTTTTCTATTGTATTAAAATCCAAACTTCAAAAATGAATAAAATTTGGCCCGCAATCAAAAGCTCCAGAGAAAAAGCGTGAACGAAAGAAAATCCGTAATAAAAAAGGAAAAAAGTTGAAAAGAATTATTGCTGTATCGCCTTTTCCTCAAAGAACTAAGGTAAAGGAACTACAGATATAGTAATCGACAATTTATCGTCAGATAAAGAATATTGGCTACAAAAAAGTAAATTTTCTTGTCTGTCATCAAATGTCTGTTAAGAACATAGAAAAACTAATAAAAGATTCTTGGCCTCTGTATTTAATATGTAGAGATAGATACAAAACATGGATAGCTTCGGATGAAGCACTGTTTTATCTGTCATTCATAACGAATACATAATATATTTCTGGCAAAAAGCGTCGTAAAGACGCAACTGTTTTACAAAAGGCAAATTGACCGTCAGGTGTTATGGTATGGATAGGAATGTCCTCTCAAGGCTTAATAAAACCGTTTTTGTAGAACCGAAGCCTAAAATTAATGTTAAATACTATCATAATGAAGTTTTGAAACACTTACTTAGAGAAAGTAAACGTCTTTACTCTCAAGGAAACTTTGTGTTTCCCTATCATTGTACACCAAATCATACTGCAAAATCAACTATAAAATGACTGAAATATAAAAAAATAAATTTCCTTTCTCCTGATAAATGACTATCACTATCCCCTGTCTGTGTACCTTGTGATTATTTTTATGGGGTTAAAAACAATTGTATAGACTTAAAGTAAAAGCATTTCAAGGGCTTCAAAAAGCAATAAGAAAGAAAGTTGGAAAAATACCTCAAAAATGGTCGAAAAAACTCTTTTAGCTTGAACGAAACGATTACGTTAAGTGTGCTGGGCTAGATTAAACCACATTGAAAATTTTATGTAAATAGCTTGATTCAATAAAAATTTATGATCCTTTGAAATTGGTCACACTATTTATGAATCAACCGGTACTTTAATATGCATCGATGTAATGTAGATTTACATAGGGAGGTGTGATGCATGCATCTGAAGCTGAATGCTATGGAATAAAAATAAACTATATAGAAAATAATGAATCTTTTTTCTGTTCGTATACTTATTTAAATTGTTATCTTGACTTTTTGTAAAGTTATTAGTATTGTGATTACACTATATGCTAATATTATAGAAAAAAATTTAAAGAGATGCTTTGAAAAAAATTATTCTTATAAAAGTGGTCAATGGTGGAAAAAAATTTGTGAGGCCCTGCTTTAGAGCTGCAAATCAGCTCTCCCCCCACGAGACCACCATTTTCTGCACAGCAGATCTTTAGTAGAACTAGGACTCTAATTCACGATTTGACAGAACAACCCTGGCCTTGAGTTCCTGACCATGACTACTCGGCTACCACGGCCTTGTCCTTTTTTAAAAAACTACCTTTGAAAAAAACATAAAAAAGTACACTGCTTGACAATTGCTAAGAAACAGTTAAGTTTTTCGGAATAATGAAGAATAAAGAATGATCGAAGAAATGATACTATGTACATATTTAGTAGGGACGATGTGCATTTATTATAGTGCAAAATGTGTGACGGGGCTTTTATTGCGATTTCCATTAACTGTCCTCTTAGGATTTCTTTGAGGCCAAAATGACAATTCTTTCCAACCAACTCACGAAGAGAACGTGTATATGTAAATTAGGAATCATATATATATTGGAAGTTTAGTATTCGCGAAGTCGCTGAGTAGAGAAGTAGTCGCCATGTGATATGAGATATAAAGTCTAGAAAAAGAATCTAAATTCTGGGAATTAGCCTAACCGTGCCGGTGCAGACGAATCAAAAGTGGGTCCGAGACTAACGGAGCATAGCCTAAGCAAGAGCCAGCCAGTTTAAAGCTGGATCGGAAGTTTTAAGGACCATAGCTCTTTACCCAGGATATAGCGGTAAGCTATAGATCAACTAAACTTTAAGTATAAGGCATTTAATATTAAGATAGATTCAGCGGTTAGTTGCGCTATTGATTAGTAATGCGTGTGTGTTGCGTCTTCTCATTCTTGATTATCCTCCTCGTAGATTAATATTGTTGTTGTATTGTGTTTAAACTAAGATCTTAATAAACGGATTTTAGTATGACTGAATTTAGTAGTTCTTCGTTCCTTCCCTCAGACATAGGTCGCGTGAATAGTGGAGAGTGGGTGTCCCCATCGACGGGGACACCACAAATGGCACAGATGAATTAAAAACTTAAAAATAAAAAAAGATGAATCATTTCCTAACAGCCATAAAAAATTCATCTTCCTGTCAGAATGATGCAGACATGAGTACCTTTAGTAAGATATGTGTTGACCAAGGATATTTATGTACATTTTGCATATGTGTTCTCCATACTCTTCACTAAACTATCGAGGAGTCCTTGGAGGATATTACTCCACTCTTCTCTCAAGGCGGGTTTGAGCCCGTGCACTGTACAGGGAGGGACGGATCTTAGTGCAACACGTCTGGCATCCCAGACATATCAACAGGATTTAGGTCGGGAGAGTAAGCAAGCCATTGCATACGGATAATATTTCCACTTTGCAGTGTGTCCGATACCTCGACGCTTCTGTGTGGTCATGCATTATCGTCCATAAACAGAAAGTCTGAACCTACAGCACACCTAAAAATACGATCCAGAATAATCTCTCTGCAACACCGTTGCGATGTATCGTTTCCTCGTTCAAAGATGTGAAGCGATGTTCTGCGATTGCGCATTATGCTTTTTCACACGATCACGCCTGGGCCGTACCGATCACGTTCACAAAATAACTTTTGTGCATAACGTGTTCCCCGCAGTAGTTGGTGGATAGAATCACAATGAAACAGGATTCGTCGGAGAACATCACTCTTGACTCGACCTTTTTTCTCGCCGGGCCGCCATACACATATGTTTTTCCGCGGGCCGCAACATGCAGATAAAGGAAAAAGCGGACAATAAGACCCAAGCAACATTGACAAACAAAATTCATCAAAGTATTAAAACTCATCTTAGGCTTTTATTTTAGTACTATATTGACTTTTCTATCGAACACACACAGAAAAATATTTATTTTTATGAATTTTTACAGAGTTATAAAATATTTTCTATATATTATTTCATCTATTACAGTGCTTCTCAAAATTGAAATATTCGCGACCCAATATTCAATCCTAATTTTCATCCAACCCCCTCATACAATAACAATGTATTGAATTCAATAATACAATACTTTAACGCTAAAACTACGATACGACTTTAACCTCTTTAGTACCCCCGGCGTACATAAATGTCTCGCTAAGCCAGTGTTTCTCAAACTGCGGGGCGCGCCCCTAGGGGGACGCGATAACCTTACGAGGGGGGGGGCGAGCATATCGAAAATAAAAGATTTAAAAAAAATTAATTTACTGAAATGAATAAAAACAAAATACTTTCAGACATAACAAAAAATGCATATTTACTCTGATATAATTCATATATATCATCTTGCGAAATAACGTCATCAAAAATAAAAACATCTTCAATACCTAATTAGCTATCTTTGATCCTATAACCAAATAAAAAAAACTTTTATTTGTTTGCTGTAATCCCATAATGAGAGATTTTTTATTACGTTTTCTTTTTAAACCTAAAATACTACTCTTTCAGAGAAAAAACAAAACCCAGACCCAGAATCGAAAAAATCTAGGAAGATAAAAAATTCATCACTGTTATGAAAGCTGTAGGCAGCAGAATATTTTTGCTCAACATCTGTTTGACCTTCTAAGTTATTGGTACAGTTAGTTATGACTCCTCTCTTATGTGTTTGTTTCTCATTTAGGGAAGTTGTAAATAATGTATTTCTGGGGTCGGGGGGAGTTCCATGTAAAACCACTGAGAGCACTTTGAAGGATTACTTGGCCGAGATTTTTTTTATGAGTACTCTCAAACATATAAAGCATAATGAAAAACGTTTTACACAATTTATTTAGAAGTAGCATCCATATTATGTATTGAATACACTTTTAACCTGGAAGTGGTCACGCGGGGCACACAGATCATGAAATCGTTAATTCAGGCAAAACTGTTTATTCTCGTTACAAAAGAAAAATTACAAAGTCCTTGAAAGAAGGTAAGTATACTTTCTCTTAATTAAATTATTCACTGGAATCACGATTTGTATAGTGTACAATAAAAATAATTACAAAAAAAGGGGGGTTGGAGTGACTCAATCACCCCGCGAGACCATTAACGTTAGTATCGAGTGTGTACCTGCTTCCGGGATAAACAATTTTGAAGTCTTCTCGCTTTAAATATTAAAAAGTAACGCAATTAT
>BMAV01021230.1:376738-396047 GCA_019973955.1 Trichonephila inaurata madagascariensis | reverse complement strand
GTTTCTCTTTCGCTTTCATAGGAAAACGAAGAGAAAATGACGTCACAGCAAAGCCCGTCTTTCAACCGTTTGCCGCATCTTGACGGAACGAGGAGAGAAAGGATATATTTCTTTAATAACAAGGATTAGGAGAAAAATATTTTTAAATTCGTTACACGTTACCTCTAAAATGACTGCGTGCGGTTATTGAAAGGAAGTTTTAAATAACCACTTGGAAGAAAGTAAGAAAAAGTAGAGGAGTTTGAAATAAGATCATGAGGGGTGAAGTTGCCACACGAAACGCGATTAAAAACTTACATGGCGCGCGGGGGGGGGGAATAATTAGAGTGAGTGAAGTCTTGCAAAAGAAAACAACTAGTGTAACAATAAAATCAGATCAAGATCCACGAAGTCTATCGTGGAAAGAGGCTAGATTGTACGCGAGTCGTTTTCTACAGCCTTGAACACCATGCAGTTGACAGTACAATTTGCCTCTATTCCACCCCAATTTTGATGGAGAACACCTTGGGGGTGGTCAGAGACCTCCCAACTCTCTTCCCCTTCTACCAACGTTACGAGAGGACTTGCGACTCTACGGCTATTTAGAGCACCTTCATGCCGCAAAGGCACTATACATTTAAAAACATCCATGCCTTCTCCGGGATTCGAACCCAGGTCCCACGGCACCGCACAGTCAGCTTTACTAACTACTATAAAGTATGAGCGGCGGAATTCTTCCTAATGAATTCAAACATTGGAGTTCATTAGAATGGATTGACTGATCCGAATTCAGTGAATTTCCGGCCGAAATCAAGATGTGTTGATGTAAATGAAAAAGGTAATTTAGAAAAGCAGTGATAAATTACAATTTATTTTCTGGTCGAGTATCGTATTTGTGGAAGCTTGTAATAAGTATTACTATAGGACATGGAGAACTCTGGATTCGAAGGGCCTTGGTGACGAATTCATTGCAGGCGTTACTTCCGTCGAGTCGCGAATTCAATCAAATCGTGGATCTTTGAAGAGTGTCGTCTTCGTTACGGGACCGTTCGAAATCATGAAGTTTGTTGCCAACTGCTGTCTTGCAGTTTTCAGATAACCAATGTTAATAGGCAATTAGTCCTTCTATATGACATGGCATCGAATCAAACAAATGTGAATTTATATGTCGTAGGGAAATGATGAGATTAGGGATTTCATCAAATTCTTAAGGGAGATGATCAATTCACGGATCATACTGTTTGAGGTCATATCCCAAAAGTAAGTAAGTGATTTGATCAAATCCCTGAACAGTTTTAGTGAAATGATGAAATGAACAAGTCAGCGTTTGTGGAGCTCTGTTACCACTCCCTTTTACCTTCCCCCTCTCCTCGTCCGTGCCAGGCAGAGCGAGGCTTCTGACGCGAAACACCAAAACAAAATGATCTAAATATCATTTTTTAGTTTTATTTAGTTATATTCTTTGCATTACTGTCTTTCGATTGATACATCATTTTTGTATGCCTGAAAATTTGGATGAAACTTAAATTGAAAAATGTAAACAAACAAATTAGAAATTCCACTACACCCTCTTTATAGATAAAAAAAGCTTTTAGATAATAAAAAGAGCTATTTTTAAAAAGAAAAATAATAACTGTAGGAATGGATGTGCACTTTATCATATCCTTCCTATATTCCCTTAATGACGTAAGGCCAAGAGAGCGCCACCTAGCGGACAAGGCAGTTCGAGGATAAAGAGACGACAGACAGATGAATAGGACGATTGCGCGGGAAGACAGACAGAGAGACGACGCAGACGGGACGAGACGAAGGCAGCGACGAGACGCCTGGTGGAATCCAACCACCCGATAACTTTTTACTAAATTTTAGCCCTCCCTTGTAGATAATTCCCCTAAATAAATGCATACTTAACTCAATCTGGTAGCGTTGTCACTCTCTATATGGGGGCTCGGCTTTTCCCTTAACTTAAAATCCCCTAGAAAACCGAAGCAAGAAAAAAAAAGAGGACGATGACGATTTTTTTCAATTTAATGTGCTTTCCAACTTATGTCATACGACGCTTTTCTTCAATTTAATGTGCTTTCCAACTAATGTGATTTGACGCTTTCCTTCCATTTCAAGTTTTGTGAAATTTCAAAAGGAAAATTCAGGATTGTGAAGTTCGATAATTTCGCCAACATCGACATTTTCTTCAAAAATATTAAACAAACAAGACGTTGTGTGCAAAGGCTTACCGTGAGTTTTTATTTCCATTATTTTTTTTTACAAACTCTCACACACAGAGCGATTGTGAAAATATAATTTGAAACTACTAATGACTGTGATACGATATTTTTTTTAAACTTGTACAACTGCTACTAGTGACATTTTATCCTAGACTGTTATCCTTTCATAGAGTATTAATTTGTTTTTCTATGTTGAAAGGTTTTACTCATATATCATTTTAAGTGATCAGCAAATATTTGTATATTTTACGTATTTTGGTTTTATTTGAGTGATTTATTATGTCTTATTTAACACACTGAATGACATCCCAGTTATTGCGCAAGCATTGAAATTTGGCAATACTCAAAATGTAAAATTATTATATTCTGTTATATTTAACGATCACCCATTCAGTAGGACCTCTAGAGAACAATTGCGAAATTTTACGGGTTTCGCAACAGATTTTGATATTGAAGGCTACTCCGCCGTTATTTTTAAAAAATTAAACCTACCTGATTTAATCTGTTTAGCCAATTTTTTACAACTAGAAACAAACGGAACTGCCAAAGAACTTTGTAATAATATTTTGCTCTCACGAGCTGATTTATCCACTTTTCATACTAAATTAAATACACGAGGTGTAGAAGAATGCCCCCCGCGGGTTGCAGAAAATTCCTTTGCTTTCCCCCACTTTCTACAGACAGAAAATCGGCTGACGCATCTATTTCGCAAAACGATCTATCGTGGCTTTTTGTTAAAGACTTACTTCAAACTCTTCGTTCTTTCAGTGCAGATGACTCATACACAATTGAACATTTTTTTTCTTGCGCGGGAAGACAGACAGAGAGACGACGCAGACGGGACGAGACACCTGGTGGGATCCAACCACCCGATAACTTTTTACTAAATTTTAGCCCTCCCTTGTAGATAATTCCCCTAAATAAATGCATACTTAATTCAATCTGGTCGCGTTGTCACTCTCTATATAACTGAATAACAGGTGTTACAAATGAAGCAGGATATTTCTGAAGTACTACATTGATGTGTATAACTTTAAAAAAAATGTTTGAAATTCTACTACAAATATTCTTTTTTTTTTTCAAAAAATAACAGCTTTATTAGATCTGGAGGACAGATTGATTGTCAGATCGGATGTCAAAGCACCTGATTCATTGTTATCAATCATCAGACATGAGACCCGCCCATAAGTGTCCTCCATGACCATTCACAAAAGGCTGATAGAGCGAAATCGTAACGACCGCTACTTCAAGTGCCACTCACACCTACACACTATCGAGCCAGATTACAGTGGTACTTTACTCGATCAGGTTGGAATTCTGTTGACTGGAGACGTACAGTGTTTAGCGACGCATCCCGCCTCACAAACTGTGTCCTGGCGATCATCGAAGACGTGTCTGGAGATGCCGATGGCAGCGTGTCGATCCACTCAACCAAGAGTTAACCCTTTCTTTTCTTCAGCAGTCATTAGAGGCACACTTACAGCACAGCGGTCCGTCGACGACATTCTGAGAACTGTTTTGCTACCGTTTCTTTTGAAGGACTCTGGCCTTATTTTCAGCAAGATAATGCCAGATCATATGCGGCACATGTTGTTAAGAACTGTATTACAGATTGTCAATCACTTCCTTTTCCAGCCAGATAGCCAGATATCTTTTCAGTCAAGCATGTTTGGAATGTGATGGGAAGGCGATTGCATCTACCAGGGAATTTTGATGACCTGTCCCGACAGTGGGATCAAACTTGGAAAGAAATATCGCAGAAAACCATCAGGGTGCTTTATCACTCTATGCCACGTCGTGTGACAACTTGCATCCAGGCTAGAGGAGGGGCAACACCTTTGTAACTATGTAACTCTGAAATAAATCATTCAGTTTTCCTATAATTGGAATCATTTTCTATTCTGTACATAATCTTTCTACCCACCAATTTTTATCTCTATCGGCCAACTCGTTCTTGGGGCCGTCGTTTTATTATTATTATTATTATAGAGTGTAGATTCCTTGGAGACATCTGCTTCCGCGAAAGAAGTAAACGAATTCTAAAGACAGCTTCAAATAATAAAATATTACCATAAATGTCTTATTACTTCAAAATGAAAGATTATTAAAATGGGGCTACATTGCTAGTATACATACAGTCGACTCTCGTTAATTCAAACCTTCGATAATATAAACCTCTCGCTCATTCGAAGTGCATGCTCAGTCCCTAGAAAAACTTTTGATATTTCGAACTAAAACAATACGTTTTGTTACACTCAATATTTCGAAGTAAAACCTGTGGTTGGCTGGACAACAACAGGCGATAATTTGAAGTTTTGAAATTATACGAAATAACTCTCGACAATTCGAACATATTTACTAGCATGTAGAGTCCTGTAGCAAACATGTTGGAGCTTACATGTTTTGTGTTGTATTGTCCCTGCATGTCTCCCTTGTAACGTAGGAGTTTGAGGACCAATTATCTGCTATCCCTTCTTTGTGTTTCCTGATTCCTTAAGCAAAAATACACTTTTATTTCTTTCTTCAAGTGGACAGTAGACCGGTCGTACTTGTTGCAATCTAGCTATATCTTTCGTTTAACACGCGGCCTTACTACTCATGTGTTCAGAAAGGATGGTCCGCTATTGTGAAGAACAGATGAGCAGGCTTGTGTATTTCGCGTCGTAGTGATACGACGATTTATGACTCATCTATGTGACTTATGGCATGTGGTATCAAATAAGGCATGGGCTGGACTGGACCCTGCCTTGAAAAACCAGTGGCGTTAGGGAGAGTGTCTGAGGGAACAGATAACTGGTTTTTTCGTCAAAAAAAATTAATTATGTACAGTATGTATTCTTTTAAAATACAGGATTTTAACTTCTGTTTAGTATTTATATTGTATAATGTGCACTTTTTCAAAAAAAAACTTTTAAAATAATTTTATGCATATGTTTAATTATTCTTATATTTCATAGTTTCAAATTTAAATATGTTGGAAAAAAATTTCTCTTCGTGTACTTTGGGAGTTTTTTCCTACCCTCTTGATAATTCGAAATTTTTCATCGGCCCCTCCAACTTCGAATTATCGTGAGTTGATTGTATATATAATAATGACAAAAGTAAGGGCTCACTTTGTGACGGACTCACGCGTCTTTTCATTAACATGTCCTTTGGGTTCTTTGGGGCCAGAATTAATGGTAACTCTTTTCCAACCAAACCCAAGAAGTGAAACGTGAAGGAAAGATGCAAATTAGGAAGCTTTTAAATAACAGAAGTTAGAGTAAGCGGGGTGGCACAATTTGGGGAATGTTATGATAGTCCGTGATTCAATTGTGAAATGACAGCCAACAGAGGAATTTCGTGACAAAGAGCCCTTAGGTCAAGGTGCATACCATTGCACTCCGGTGAAACGCAACTGCAACTAGAATCAGATTGATCGCTACTTCATTCGACATTAAGGTAGGAATAACTATTTAATATTCAGTTCCGTGATAGAATTATAATTCAGCTTAGGCGAGTTTGTTATTGATAGTGGTCCGGGTTACGCTATTTCGGTATTATATATATATCCACCATAGATTCTCTCACATATATAATTATTATCTAATCTGTTAGAGGTTTAAGGTCTTAATAAAGTCATATTAAGATCATGGACAGTTATTCATTTATTCCTACACCTCTAGCTCACGCCGATAATCAAGCAGAAGGGCACCACAGGGAGACAACTTCTCAGTCGGTAGCCACCGACAATAATTATAAAACACATACACTCAATAATAGTACCATTAATAAAATCCAGATAATAATCAGTACACATACATATTTCCATCCAGGTATTTGGATTGGAGCTCTCGCATAACAGGTACGAAGTAGTGTCAAAGCAATAATAAAATCCGGGCGTAGTTAGAACAACTTCATTATACGAAGGCACTCCAATAATTCATTAGAGCGCCAAACGATTTGAGTCGAGTCGTCGGCATTCCGGGCACGCTCTGGCGCTAATTTCATGGCTGGTTGCCCTAACTCGCTCTGGCCTCACTGTAGTGGCGCTTTAACGCGCGATCTCTCCATTACACGCTACGTGCGGGAATCCTATCCAATTTCCTACTTTGGTTTCTTTTGGTATTTAATTTTTTTATGCATCTAAATTCTTGACTGAAAAGTCTCACAGCCATTTTGGGCCCTCCTCAAAACTAGATTAGTCCATCCGAAACTGCAAAAATTAATATAGGTTTCTCTGAAAAATTGCGGTATCTAGTATTTTTTAAAGATGTAAAACATCAGTGATCTTAACGTCACACTATTGATTACAGAACTCGTAATTTTAAATCATGATCAAGAGACGAGGATGACACCTGAGCTGGCACACCACTCTCCAAACTTTCACACTTTGACAATGGGAGGTGGTCGCAGTAGAATGGTCACGAGTTTGTTTGTGACCGGCGTGTCATGAATTCGAGCCTAATACCTCTGAAGAGCCGCTGTGCAGAGGCGCTGGTGTGCTCTAAATCTGTCGTGGCTCAAATGTTCTCCCTTTGACTTGATTTGGTAGTTTGAAGAAGGGGTGCTAGCTCAGGTGTCGTGGTTCAAAATCTCCACTACCCACTTCACTTAACTTTAAATAGCAACTCTCATTAACATAAATCACGGTTCTTCCTGTTTAGAAGTGATTTTATAATTACACTACGTCATAGATTGAATTTTCCCTAAAAGATTAGTTAGAAACGAGAGAGACCCCTCACTCCTCAAATTCCGTATCATTCCCAAATCGAGGGTTTTGAGCCTGGAGAGGTTAAATGTCCCAAACGACAGGTCCTGAGGGGCATCATGAATTGACAGAATTAACACCGGCCACAAGTGGTCATTTGGTGGTCGTGGCAATTTGTTTTAACATGAAACACGTTCTTGAGATATTAAAAATTAAAATGTTTGATATACATTAAAAGGTGAATTTCTTGAGGCTTGGCGAAAGCAACCCCTCCAGAACCCCTAGAAGAAAAATGCGCTTCTTAAAAAATATCCAATTTTCTTTTGCACAAATTTTGAATCTCAGTGAAAATAATCCTCTTGACTGTCCTCATATTTCTCTCAGTGAATCTTAAGTTCAGCAGGAAGTTTTTTTTGCTCATATTCTCGCTCATCGACTGTCTGTTGACGACTGATAGCTTTGACTGGTGGGGAAAAAATTCACACATGTGCGTTAGTATTACTTACATGCATGCATCCAACCCCGCCTCCATAGTTTCATTTGCCCCCCACAAAAAATTATCTCCAACAACTTTTGGATCAAACCTCACATTTTTCTGATAAATGTTTCAAATAAAGTTAAGGATTCCTATATTATAAATTCAGGAATATCAATTAAAATGATAGAAATATTTTTAATTATTAATGCATGAAACCTACGTAAAGAACATATCATGCTCAATTATTCGTCAAAATTTATACAAGCGCAATAATTCCCTAATTTTTGTTGAAAACTTCCTACAATTTTTGCAATGCTTAAATTGTTTTGTTTATCAATTGCATTTGCACTCGATAGTAGTTGTTATACGTTTTTATCCGAAATTCCATAATCAATGATTAATTTTTTTATTACTGGTGCGCTTAGAAGCAACACCATAGCTATTGGTGACGAACCTCTTCATTTTAAACCTCAGTCAAATGACGATAACGACACCTGTGACCTGACACTCCATTCTCCAAACTTCAGCTTCATGCCGACGTGGGGACTTTGAGCCTCGAAAACCCCTCTTTATAAAAGATCTCTAGGGACACCAGGTTCTTAAGTTCGAACCTACGACTTCATAGAAACCACCCTGCCCACGAGTTCGTGACCATGATTTGCCTCGGCCACGTATCGTATTATGAACTATATTGTTCTTAGATTGTGAATTAAAGCATGATTTGAGATGAATTATATGAAATTAAAAAAATTCTGATACATTTAAAGAATCCTTACATATTATTTATTAAATCGTCAATGAGCCAAACTTTTTCTCTGACGATTTAGAAGTTTACTTGAAAGATAATTATTAGGAGCATTTTTTAGAATATTTGTTGTTTTTATTATCTTGCATTTTAGGTGCGTTAAAATATAGTTAAAAGTATAGTGAAAAATGTATTAATTACACTCTATAAAACATTGACGTATTCTCGCCCTATTTTAAATTAATTAATTTTGAAAACATATTTATATCTCCTCTTGAGCAAAAGAAAAACATTTTTCTCGGTACTTTTCAGCATCTTAATAGTGAATAAATGTACATTTTAAATAAAGGTTTGTTATAGTAGTATCACAAAAAAGTACCGTAATTTAAATATTCATTGCCCCCCCCCTAAAATTGCTTACCACTAACAATAACTCAAATTTACAGAATAAAAGGAGATACTCAACAGGATTTTATTCCTCAACGCTGTTGAAAAGAAAAAATAAATAAAATTCGACCCACTTTCAAAAGAATTTAGGAATTTGAAGCTGAAATCCCGAGAGGGTTCTTTAATTGAAGCCTTTATGGCTCGGGTGTCTTCCTTTTAATTTTTACCCGTAAGTAATACAAATTTAGTTTGAATTTTCGTCATTTGAAACTCTTTAGTAATTAGACTTTTATCAAGCTTTACGTGATCGCCGTTAATTGATGTAATTAAAGATCTTCCGCTTCACTTTAATGAAGATGCAGGATCGGATTTTTAAAAGCTCTAACGATTTGATTGAGGTTTAATTCATTCCAGCCATCTCAGTTAATTGTTTATTCGAATTAACCCTTCTCTCTCTATATAGATCCTCCCCCTCCACACACACTGAAGTTGATTAATTTAAAGAGATTTAAAGGAGAATGGTTTTAAAAACGCGTTAAAAGCATTCTTAGATAGGGTTAATACGTAAAAGTTTGGTAGTCATGGTAACTCAACATTTGACTATCGATTTAAAAAAATGGAATCTTTTAACTTATTTAGGACAACATAAAGTCCTTTTTTTCATTAATTTTAAAATGATTTCACTCTTTTAATTACGAAATAAATTTGACTTTCAACAGGAAATAAAGAATTGTTTCCTGAAGGGCTTGCTCTGTAAAAACAGAGAGGAATGATTTAGAAATATCAAAACTAATGTATTTTCGAAGCTTAATTACCTCTGTCTTTAATAATTACGCAATGTTTGAGGTTAGAGGAAAATAAATGTTCATGAAACAAACATTTGAGATCCCATAGTTAATGCAAACTCTACTTAGTAAGTTCAAAAAGCTTATAAACATACTTTCCTTATAAATCCTAAGAGGTATAATATGAATAAATGCTTATCTACTGAAAAAAGCTATAATAAGCATTCTCTACTTATTAACTAAATAGAACTAATCATAATTTTCAGTATATTAGCTTAAGAGAATAATTCTAAGTATTATCTCTTTACTACTTTAAGAGAGTAAATAAGAATTATCTACGTATGAATTCAAGAAAACTATTAAACATTATTTACTTATTAACTTAGGATGTTCTCGTTATTGAATGACAGTCAATAAGCATTAAATTAACAGGATCACTAAGTATTTTCTATCATTAAGAGAGCTGAGATAAGAACTATCTACCTTGAGTATTCTCTACTTATACTCAAGTGAATTAATAAGCATTCTCTCTCTCTTTAATAATTTGACTAGGACTAATAAAAATTCTCTGCTTATTACCTCATGAAGACTGATAAGCATTCTCTGCTTAATAACTTAAAAGTTCTGATAAGGACTTTCTGCTTATTAGCTCAAACTAATTAGTATAAGCATTCTCTAATTATTAAATAAAAGGGTTATTACGTATTCTTTGACTCTTATTACTTTAAGAGTACTAACAAAATTGTGTTATAATACCTTAAGAAGGTGAATGAAAATATCTACCTATTAGCATAAAAATGCCAATAAATCGATTGTGTTGTAAGTGGATTTGAATTGAAAAGGGACTACCATGTAGAGATTTACTTACTATTTTAGAGTCACATTACTTAGAACAGGAAACCACTAATCAGGGTAATTAGCAGTCTTCTATATATTTGGCTTTTAGCAGCTTGTATCATATCTTATTTATTTTGCTTAAATAAACATTTCCATATACCTCATTAAACCTATAAGGTGATTATATTTTAATTAATTCAAAATTTGGGGAATTGTGATATCTTTCTGCTTACATATGTGAGAGACTAGCGATTCTCTCCCGGGCATCCAGATATACGGGGGGAGGGGGGAGAAACACTCGACATGATCCAATTAATCTATTTATTTACCATACAAAGAACAGACACAGTTTCAACAAATAATAGTAAGAGAATGTTTCAATGTTAACCACGAAAACGGAACAACAACGGCAAGTAGAATATCAAATTTGATCCTTACCTTAATAAAGGATCAAACCTATCACCCGATTTAATCTAACACCAAATAAATCCTAATGAACAATTGTCACTTTAAAGTTTTCTCCTAATAAGAATCACATCACTCTAACTCTAATATTATACCTTCAATAGCCATCTCACCTGACGAGTCTTTCTCTCCCTCAAGCTAGAAAACTTCAACTCTATATACTAAGTTTATTTAAATATCACGATTCTCTTCTTCCGAAAGGTTGGTTGTGAATAACGCGAATGGATAGCCCAAAGATTTCCCAAGAGGACATATGCGTATAGATCCGTCACACATAGAACTTACTAAGTAGAGTTTAAAGCAATCTTACGATTGTATACGTTTAAAAGATTAATATAACTTGATGTTATTCATCAATAAACATTTTTGTAATGTCTTAGATATTTGACTGTATCGGAAAAAACTTGAATTTCGGACGTTAAAATATTTGAAATATGGATTTTTAAATGCCTTTTCTTTGGCAATGGGACTAGTAAAAAGTAAATTAAAGGAATAAGTAACACAAATGTTTCACTGCTGTTACACATACTCTACTACCTCTATTTCCTAAGTATTTGCGCCCTTTAAAATCGTAACTGAATTTTGCCTTCTGAAGATTTTCAAGGTCCTATACTAAGGATCATTCTCGAAAGATATTTTAAATCCATTATTTTTAGGTTGAGGGTCAACCATAGAAGGTCTAGGATTATTTCAGAGATAACAAAAAAGGTGCGTGTTGTACATAATACATATATACAGTCGAACCTCTATATTGCGAATTTTTCTATATAGCGAACTTTTTCCTGAAACCTTGAACATTTCACGATTTTCTTCGTCTATGGGGACGTATATTTTCTATATAACGAATTTTTTCATTTGTGATTCAATTTTTTTCTCTTCCTATTTTTAAAGTATTTCTGAACATGTCAAGTTATTCTCTCTTAAACACATTTTATGGTAGTCATAAATCTTGAACTGGTTTTATTAGATCCTAACTCGCCGGGAGCAATAGAGTTCTGGACGTTTCATCCAAGAAGTGTAAACTTTAACCCCATTGTCCAGTTCACTTGAAACATCTTCGATATCCCCTTTCACACTTAGTGGAGTTTCCCCGTGTTCTAGTTATAAAATAATGTATGCTTAATATTACTTGTATGATTTAAATTAGAAAGTGTCCTTCAAATTCATTAATTTTAATATAAAAAATATAAAATAAACATATATTTTTAGAATACAGCGCTTATACTTTCTTTAATATACAGCGCTAATGAATTTAAAATTTGTTTTATGTGGTTTATATAAAGTGTATTAAAAGAGGTGAACCTCTATATAACGAATTTTCCATATAACGAACATTTTTCCGGGATTTAGCGACTTCGTAATATAGAGGTCCAACTGTATATATATATACAGTCTGATATATTGTGAGTTGTTAAAAGGGCTATCTTTGCTTTTATAATGACTTAACATTCCGTTTACATCACACAAAAGGAAACTGAATATAAAGTAAATAATAAAAATGATTTTTATGATCCTGAAGGAAAATGGAACTTCTCTCTCACCCCCGAAACGCCCAAGATGACCCGTGAAGATCAAAAAGCAAACAGCACACGAGGTGGGACACAAAAAAATGAGACTGATCTAATAAATCATTGTTCTTACAGAATCAGTTCTCCATGACAGTCTCACCTTCAAAGTAGTTC
Source organism: Trichonephila inaurata madagascariensis (assembly GCA_019973955.1). NCBI lineage: Eukaryota > Metazoa > Arthropoda > Arachnida > Araneae > Nephilidae > Trichonephila > Trichonephila inaurata. Next base: position 383,774 of record BMAV01021230.1, on the reverse strand, counting down.
CTTTCAGCATTCACATATTTCTGCATCCTGTGCTGCCATTACTGGTAACTGTTCTGGAACGAGGTTTTGAGTTTTTTCAAAAGATTCTCCGTTTTTGCTGAGATAAAATAGTCATATGGAGCCAAATCAAGTGAATAAGGAGGATGCTCCGTCACGGTAATGTTTTTGCTGGTCAAAAACTGCTTTACAAACAGGGCTGAGTGAGCTCTTGCAACAGCCATTCATCCCTCCCCAATGGGAGCTCCCCCCCCCCGTAATTCTTTCATGGTCTCTTCAGTGTAGTAGTATTCAGTAACAGTCTGACCACTGAAGTGAGTGAGAACCCTTCCATATCACGAAGAATCTGTAATTTCTGACCTTGGGGGCGTCCATCCTCTTCCGCACTGTCCCTTTCTCCTATACCATTCTAACACAAGTGCAGGAGACAAAGTTTAATCTCCATAAATCTCGTTTAATATTTGAAATATTTTCATAGCTGATTTCTTAATTTTCACAAGAAACTTGATGTTGATTCGACATATTTCTTGCAGAATGTAGTTGCACATGCTCCTTCAATGACGCAGTACTCATAACTGGCACAATCGGTCAAGGCGAATCTGGCCACATGGATAGAGGAGATGTGTGGGATGACATCACCAAAACAGTTGTTGCCAACTCCACTCTTTTTTCAAGCAACACTTTTAGTCTCGTTCTATGTGTGTATCATACCTTGTATAAATATGTGAGATGGCCTAAACTAGTGCTGCTTAAAGTTAATTTACATTGGGTAAACAATTATATTTTAAAATTTGTATTGGGTATGACAACGAGGTACCTAGACTTCTGCATGTTTGCAGAGTAAATGTTATCTTGAGAATTGAAAAATATTACGCATAGTTTTTTTATACCTTATACCAGTGATCTTAAAACTTTTTCAACCCATGGAACCCCTAGAATTTGAAGGCGTTTTCGTAGAACCCCTAGAACTAGAAAGTATTTCGTGGAACCCCATTCCATACACATACTTCGGAGAATATATCTCAAAATAATATTTAGAGTAGTATAAAATGTTATAAGCACTTCGTGTAAAGGTAATTAAAAAAAGTAGTGCACTTATTATTAAAAAATTCTAACTCATTTTTTTAAAATAATTTACTCATTAATAATTTTAATTAGTGATTCAAGTGTCCCCTATCCATGCATTATATTTAGTAACTGTCACACAAACTGTCCAAGTCTAGGTCTATTGAGATTAAATGCAATCGCATTACATATTCTGACTTTAATTTGTTTTTATAGCCACTTACGTTGAGAAATATATTTAACTTTAACACAATGTTCTTAATAGCATTAAAATGATTATAACTGCGTGAGAAATCCTGTGTATTTTGCAAGAATTTTTTTTTCAACCTAAAATTTAGAAACTGTTTTTGCTTAAATTTAGATCTTAACATCGAATCTGTTGCTAGGTTGATGTTTCCTCTTCTTCATTATCGGTCTTTTTTCCCACCAATGCAAAAAAGTGCATTTTCCATTAGAAAAGTATTTAGTTTTGCAAGACAACGAGTATAAAATTAGCTCGCGCGCGTGAAACCCGAGAAAGTAAACAATAGAGTATTCATAATCTAGTAGGAAATATATATTTAAAAATACAAAACGCTTTAAAACTCTTTTATTATAATAGAAAATTGAAAAGTGTTGCAAAATAAGGTTATTATATGTAAATAAAACTTTCACAGTTTTAATGAATAGGATGAGTTTTATATAATTGTAACTATACTAACTTGATAGAGAACGGGAATCCATTTTGCATACAGATTAATTTCTTCTCGATTTTTTTTTATTGTGACTTGTGGGGAGCCCCTGGGTATGCTTTGTGGAACACAGTTTGAAGACCACTGCCTTATACCAAAGACGGGCGATTATTTTAACTTGAGGGCCACATTATGGAAGCACCTTTTTAAAATGATTGCATGCATCAGTTCATTTTGAATCTCAAAAAAGGTGTACCATAAAAATCAATAAATATAAAATAAAATAGTGTCAGTTTTTAATTTGATTTATTTACTGTGCTCATTTCATATCTATCTATCGATCGATCGATCGATCTATATATATATATAAACTAGCTGGTATACCCGTTCTTCGCACGGGTGAACTGAAAAATTCAACAACACAGATTGAAGGATAAAGAAGTTTTTAATAAGTTAATTTTACGTGAATTGCAAATTAAACAAAAAAAAAAAAAAGCTTTTTGCGTATCTCAGCTGAACAAAAAAAGAAAGAAAAAATTTAACAAAAGTGTGTTTTTTAAGTATGTAGATCTAATAGCAGATAAAAAAGTTTTTTTTTATTTATAACTCCCCGTAACATTTTTGAGGGTCGATTTTTGAAAATACCTCCCTAAGCTGATCTCTGCTCAGCAAAAGTAACACATTGTTAAAAGTTTTGTGTAATAAACGCTTTTAAAATAGTGTAAATAATTTATATCTGAAAGTGCACTACATTAATATTACTTTACGTTGTATTTATTTTATGTTAAAATTGTTATATTCGCAAGCAACGCCGTTTCTCAAATTATAATGGCGATTCAATGAAAAACATAGTGAAATGTTAACGATAGAGTCAAGTTGGCAAATGTCTAGCTACTTTCATAGCTCGAGCCTTATTAGAGCTTTGTAAGACTCTATTAGAGCTTTTGTGTAGGGGAGCGATACACGTTAATACTTTATATACCGCATAATGATTTACTGCAATTTTTTCATACAATAATTTTTTTTGGATCACTACATTGAAAATTAAGGGATATACATAAACAAAATACTTCACTTTGGGAAATTTAATCCGTTAGAGCTAATAAATTAATTAAAGATATTCCACTGTAAAATTAATTATATACACCGTTCACTTAAAATAAATAGTAGTCAAATCGTTTTCTAAGGTCTTCATTAACATACAAAAACATAAGACACTTAAATTTTGACATAGACTATTTATTCGGGACATAAATAACAATTTTTTGCAATGCGCTGAAAACGCAATATCTGCTACAAAACTATTCGCCTTTCCCCTAAAATACTCATCATAGAACCCGTGCTGCCATAAATCTTGGAAGAGTGGATTTCAAAGAATATTCCGTCTAAGTATTGGTAGGATATTCCTTCTAAGTTGGTGTGGTATGGTAGGAGAAGGGGGTTCCAGCTCAGGTGTCGTCCACGTCACTTGACCATGGTTCAAAATTACGTGGTCCTTGCCAAAAGCCCTCGTGTAGCTGAGCAGTGCGACGTTAATATTCACTCACTCACTCACTCCAAAAAATACAGTACAATAGTTATAATTATTTTTATACTTAAAAATGCAATATCTGCCTATTCAATTAACATTATAGCGTTATAATTAACTACTAACCTCAAACAAATTTTGAAAATTTATCCAAATGATGTATTGTGAAAGAGAAAGTTTTTTACTTTAAGTACCAGAAAAAATAAATTTCTTACTACCAAATAAAAATAATTTAATCACTACCAAATATGCATAAAAAAAATTCAAATAAGGATAGATTTATAACAACCCCTCCCTTCAAAACCTAGTTTTATTCTGGAATAAAAAAAAATTAGGGATTATGCTGATCACAGGAATTAAATAGAAGCGAGCGCCTTGCGTAGCTAAAACAAAAAGTGTTTCTTCACAAATAAAATATAGATATTGCTTGCAGATGGCAGAATTTTTTCCCTACTTACTTGACAAATATCGTTATATTTTGGACACTTCACACAATATCTTTATAAATTATAGCCTATGTGTTATTCTGATGTATAAGCTATATTACTGTAAAGTTTCATTAAAATCCATTCAGTTGTTTTTGAGTGAAAGACGGACAAACATCCTCACAAACTTTCGCATTTATAATATATATCTAGATGGATGCTTGTATATATGAAATCGCAACACCGTTCAGCCGATCACTAGGAAAATTGGCATGTATATGTAATTTTTTGTGGAGTAGGTTTTTGTGCTACCCTTTTTGTTCCAGCTCTCCCCCCCAGGTGGCACTACAGCATATCAACTTCTGCACCATTCAATCAATTGCCAAGTTGCCAACGGAGTCGCCAAAAATGATGCCAACTTGGCTCTATCGCCAATATTTCGCTATGTTTCTATTGAATCGTCCTTATAATGTAAGGAATGGCGTTGCTTGCGAATATTACAAATTTAACATAAAATAAATACAGCAGAAAGTAATATTAATGTATTACACATCCAGATATAAATTATTTATACTATTTTAAGCGTTCATTACACAAAATGTGTTACTTTTGTTGAAAAGAGATCAGCTTAAAAAGGTGTTTTCAAAAATCGACCCACAAGAGAGTTACGGGGCGTTATAAATAAATAAAAAATCCTTTTTATCAGTTATTAGATCTACAGACTTAAAATTTAACAAATAAAAGTTTTTTGTTCAACTGAGATATGTAAAAAGCTTTTTTGTTAGTTTGTTTAATTTACAATTCACGTCAAATTAAACTCATTAAAAACTTATTTATCCTTCAATCTGTATTGTTTACTTTTTTAATTCTCCCGTGCGAAGAACGGGTATACCAACTAGTTGTGCGATAACTGCAAGCACTAACTTTCGAAACAGTTTAATGAAACAAATGTATCTATTACACTTTTATACAGTTTTCATGAGATCGGGAGTGTGATTACTTGTTTAAATTCTCATCATAGTAAATGCCAGCCAACTTACAGCCTCTTACTGATCTCATGCAAGAAAAAATTTACTCACAAATATCTGTCAACTATAATATCGAAAATGTTTCCTCTGTATTTGGTTTTTAAACTGTTTTGGGTTTTTTTAAAAAAAAAAAAAAAAAGAAGTCTGCGGGTATCTATTTACCCACTCCTGCCTTATACCTTTACTTATTCTAAAGAATTTTAATATTTAGAATTTCTTAAAAGTTTTTTAGTATTAAAATTTTTTTTTCAATGAAAAAAAGGGTTTATTCTCTTTTATTCTGAAAATAAAGCATCGAAATAAAATCAATTTAGTTATATTTATAAAAATGTTTTTAGAAAAGACTAATTTATAGCTAAAACTTAAGTGAAATTTAGCAATTGCAATTAATGTTATCTTGCTTTTAAGCAGTTGTGAGACGAAATTCATGAACACACACACACACACACACACAGTTGTAGAAACTTGAATCACAAATCCAAATATTTAAGAGAGAATGATGTAACTGATTACTTCGTTTGTCACGGTGTCAACAATAAATTTTGTATGGTTTATGTTTATTCGATCGATTTCTATTTAATGTATCTTACTCTGATTTTTCGTTTGTTATTCTAGTATTGTGATATTACGTAGTTTAGTTTGTGAATAAAAAAATGGAAGAAAAATTGGAAATGTGTTTTTAATTGGAATTGAACAGCACTGACCTCGAGCTAAGGAAATAAATATATTACAATATAAATTTGGTGCCACCGGACGTGATAAAAGTACTTAGAGGTATCAGGGAAAATTTAAGAAAATTTAATAAGACAAAGTCTGGCGAATTTATTACGTTAAGTTATAACATTTAACTGTTTACAGTCCTTTTCACAACCATGATTAAACCAACATCTCGATTTCCTCTGTCAATAGTATTTTCTTCAATTATTAATCTCAGTATCACCCTATACCTGACTGTCACTTACCGAGAATCCGGGATCTCCAGACGGAAAATGAAGTCAAAGAAATACCTTCCTTTTCATTCCGTATGAAGAAACACAATAAGATTAATGAAATATAGAACGGGTCCCTTCTTTTCCCCCATCCCCCATATCGTAATCAATAACTACATTTCTCATCTGCAAGAGGAAACCTCCTCTTTCCAATGCAATTTGAGTCAATATTCGAAGGGGTCGTTTCGCAATGGAAAATTTCTCCGAAAAAGACGTCTTTCCTCCTCCCAATGAAAACATTCGTAATCCAATTTTATTTTTTTTAAAAGACACATCCTTCTGAGTTTTGCTCTTATTCATCTCCTCTCCTCCATGATGGAAAGCAAAAGCCATGAAATTGAACGATGTCTCCAGTTATCTCGGGCGCTCTAGTGACTCCACTTACCAATCGCCGGAGGAATTTTTCGATTAAATTTTCTCCAGGTCTCTGTTCATTACAATGGAATTGGAAACGTAAATTCGGTTTTTTTCTTTCAGAGAGGGATGGTGCATTTGTTATATTCTATGTTTGAGTCGGGAAAGCATCTGTGTTTGTAGAATGAAATTTGGATAAGACAGCGAAATAGAGTTTTTTTTTCTTTCTCTTTCGATGTCTGAATAATGATATTTCAAGGGCAAGAGAAAGTAATAATGTGAAATGGCTGATAAAAAAATTGTCCATTTGAAAGAAGTCATCGAAAAAAAATTAGTTAAAATATCTTTTTTTAGTATTAGTATTGTTTTAAACTAAATGATATACCTGGAAATGTGATTATTGTTGTTGAAAAGTTTTTGACATGGATAGATTAAATAAATCCCAGAATTTAAATTAAAATATTGATTTAATTTAAAGCCCCAAAAGGGTAAAAAGTACAAGGGTACATGAAAAAATTGCTCATACTTTTCGTTCTATATAGCTTTATTAAATAAAGAAAGGTGTACATTATTTTTCGATATAATCTCCCCTTTTAAGAAAAGCTCTTGATCCAGAGAGTTACAAGTATCCGTATATCTTCCTGGTAGGTTTTCGGTTAGTCGTGAAGCATCTTTCGCACCACATCTCGAACGTTCATTTTTGGGACAAATCACGGCAGCTCGTCCTTCAGCAATCTAAATAGATACAAGTCGGGGGAACGAGATATGGCCTGTAGGAAGGGTGTTCCAGGGCCTCAAAGCCCAACCTGTTGATTGCTGTGGTACTCATCGCGCGCACCCTTTAAATTGTCATTATAAGATTGCTTTTAATATTATTTCAATTTTAAGAAAAATAATATCACTAGTACCTATACACATGTATCTTCCCATTATTCAATTAATCATAAATTTCATATTTTTTCCTTTAATTTAGTTTTCA
>BMAV01021230.1:363565-376728 GCA_019973955.1 Trichonephila inaurata madagascariensis | reverse complement strand
TTAAGAAAAATAATATCACTAGTAAAGTACCTATTCACATGTATCTTTCCGTTAATTAATCATAAATTTCATATTTTTTTTAAAAAAATTTAAATGGTTGCTTTTTTTATTCAAATAAAGAACTTTCCAGCCATGCAGTATATGTAAGCGAACAATGACTCCACAGCAGTTAATAATCTAATCGGGGTTTTTTTTTTTTGTGATACTTTAATGATATATATAAACATTCAGCGTTAAACAGAAAGGGGCGAAATATTTTGTAATTGCTTAGAGATACTGTATTTAGGAAATCGGTTTAAAATCTATTGTATATACACTCATGTCCATAAATTAAGGAAAATTCTGAGTCACACGGAAATCGAAGCCTAATATATATCGTAAAATGACAACACATATCTTCAAGAATCATATACAAATTTCCAGATGACACCGATAGTACGTCACAATGACGAGAGCGGGATACGTAAGGAATACAGGCAAAGTTGTTCATAAGTTTTGTCAATTACTGACAAAAGAAACAGACGGAGCACAGCATCAGACCTGTCTCTTCAGTCACTGTTACGACAGTTTCAAGACAGACGCTTAGGACCGATTGCTCGTAGACCGGTCAGATATGTTCCACTTACTGCAACTGACTGTCGCCTGGAGTAGAGCGCATCCATTGAGGACACCGCAACATTGGACTTGTATGATGTTTCCCGACTAGCTTGCAGTCAGATTCTCGCCGGACTTTCATATGGAGAGCGCCAAATACCCGTTATCACCAAAAAGACGTAACTGAGCAACACCGTTTCGGTCGTTCAACGAAACAATTCCGGTGGTGCAGGATTGCTCGTTTGGGAAGGAGGAGAATTATTCTGGATTCGAGAACTGACCTGCATGTTCAAATTGGAGCCATGATAGGCCAAATCTATCGGAACGTCATTCTGGAACAACATGTATGTTTGTTTTGGGATGCCAGGGGCGCAGAATTGTGTTTATGGAAGACAACGGCAAAACATCGTAAATGAATGCTTTCAATCGGTGGATATCACCCATAGGGACTGGCAAGCATTCTCATTGGACTTGAATAAAGTAGACCATTTGTAGGACATACTTGACCGATGAGTTGCAACCCGTCAACCAACTCCTGCATGTCTACCGGAAATTCGAAAAGCATTTCTTGATGAATGGTACAACATTCCCCAAGATCAGATGTATAATTTGATATTCAGCATGCTTAGGCGTTGTACGGACTGTATTGCATCGTCTGGGAGATATACTATATATTAATAATCACATCAAGCATGTAATATTGGTTTTTCAAAATAGGGGGGTTTTCTTGTAACTTTCTCCAGGGAACAAAAATCGCAATTTTTATGAATGATATCAAAACACGTAGCATTTATTTTGTTCTTTACCTTTTGTTTAATAGAAAGGCTTCACAAATACGTCACTCTTGTTTTGCTTCAGACACTTTCTTCGCCTGAAATTACATTATCCTTAATTTATGTGCATGAGTGTAAATAAACATTCAGCGTTGAACAGAAGGGAGGAGGATGTTGTAATTGCTTAGAGAAACTGTATTTAGGGAATTGTATTAAAATCTATCTTATATATATTCAGTCATCTACAGATTTTTTCGTGTTCTGTTTACGAACGGGTCATCAAAGTTTGTTGTGGTAAACATGGAATAAATGAGAAAAAAATCGTGAAATGTGCAACACCAACTTTTTTTAAAAAGGAAAACAGAAAAGAATAAACAGACATACTCATTTGCATTCATCTTCATATCATTCAATTAATCTTCTGTAGTAATGTTAAAAATAACAAACGTTTTTTTATTTTAAATTAAAAAAATCTTTTTTTTCTTCAATTTCCTGAATTAATTCGAAAAATATTTCTTCTGCATTTCATTTTTATGTTTCATTAAATGAAAAAAACTTGACACAGTAATTATTTCTTATTAATAGAATAATTTATTAAAATGAAAATAATTTCGAATACAGGACTTATATAAAACTCGACAACAAATTCTCGTAAACAAAAAAGTAACTAATAAATTCACAACACAAAAATCACTCAATGTTGGACATTAAATAAAATCTACTTAAATTAATCTACCACCGTTTTTCTTTATCATAATCATTGTTCAAATCTACATAAGCCGTAAGAAAAACATATGAAAAGAATAGTTATCACAGATCTGAGGGCTGCATCCCTAACTACAATTTAGCCAAACTTGTATTATTTCATTACTTCAGTGCATATACGTAGAATTATTATTATGTTTATTGCGAAAGTGTTACTTTTCACTTTCCCAAAAAGCTGTAAAAGTAGCAAATAATAGTACAATCAGAATGACAGACTATGAACTAATCTATATTGTGATAGAATTATTCGTAGATCTACATATAAACATAATAACATTCGGATAAAAAATGAATATTAATAATCAGGAATGTTGTCGAAATTTGCAATCCCAAACTCTATTTCTTATATCTGAATGGATTTTATGTTACAAAACATGTTTGCAGGATTTGTGTTAATTTAAATTTTATGTTTATTTGCAATGTTTATTTGAACTGTCAGTTGTATGTTTTAGGCTTACTTGATAAGATCCATGGGCTGCTCTTATTCAGTTTTGGTAGATAAAATGTGAAAATAGGATTTGTTGCCAGGCCAATGGAATATTATTTGAAAAGTTCAAGGAATTCACAAATTGAAAAAAAAAAATGTGTTGTAATATGTTTTAGAAATTTTTTTATTACACCTTCTGTCACGACTAACCCTTTTTAATCCGGCGGAAATTTTGTTTTCTTTCTGATACCTAGACTAGATTTGAATTAGGGATGGCGATCGATTATTCGAAGAAGCGATTTCTCGGACCCAAAAGAATCGATTTTTTAAATCAATATGTAGCACTGAATCGATATTTCATCCTAGAAAATCGAAATTCAATTTTTTTTTGTTTTGGTAAAAAACATAAAATTATTTACAATTGGTTGAATGTCCTATGTTGGCGGTTAAAGGCAAGAACAAAAAAAAGGAAAAAAAAAACTGCATTTATCATGAATAGCCATGATGTATACGAGTATCGTTTGTGAGCGCCTCGCAAGTGACGGGTGGAACCAATTGAGACTGTTGTTTTTGAAATGCTTATAGATATGAATCATTGGGAACTATTAACTGCACCATCTATTTTCTTAACAAATACATTTAGAAAATAAATGTCTTCTTTTATACTTGACACGTTGATATGGTAATAAAAATAATTGTAATTGTCGAATTCCCTGAACTAAAAAATTCTCTGATTTTTACGGATAAGAGACCGTTTATTATCTTATCTCTCTTTCTTGTTTTTCATAAAATGGATTTATATTTACATTATAAATGTAGACCTGAAAAAAAATCGATTTTTTAGAAATTCATCTTTAAGAACTCGATTTTTTTGTGAATCGATTCATAAGGTTACGATTCGAATCGATTTAAAAAGCGATCTTTTTCGCCATCCCCAATTTGAATGCACACAAAAGAGCAAAAATTACTGAAGGTTTCCCGAGATTTGTATTTTCTCCCTTAGATTCCTTAAAATATTGTTTTGTCTATTTTAATGAATCATTCTGAGTTTTCACACCTTTAAAAAGTATTTAGAAGTAATTCTAAAAACATATATAACTCTATAAGAACCCTCATTATTTTTTTTCCTCTTCCGGATACACTTAATTGCATTTAAATATAAGCGTATATGTTACCGTTAAAGTGTATAATTTAGTTATTTCATGGAATAACTATATATATATATATAGGTATTTCATGAAATAACTTGACAAGTCAGTTAAAGTATGCAATTGATGAAAAATTTCATATTTTATTTATTTACTCTAAAAAATAACTAATGACAGACCATTAAAGTGAAAAATAAACAATTTAAAAGTTATTTTATAAATTAATTGAACATGATTAGCTAAAATCTCTAGAAAAATATATTTTATTTCGCTTGCGAATGATTAATTGATAAAAAATAAGAAAAAGCAGATAATATCATTTATCATTGCTCATATTGCTAACAATAGTTAAACAGAAAGGTGAAAAAGAATATTTTGAAGAAATAGTTACACATTTAAATATTATCAAAAAATACATGCTAGGAAGAAAAACTGTTGCTTCATAAAAACAGTGTGTAAACTTTTTCAAACAAAATTGTGTGTGAGAGAGTATTAATTTAAATTTTATGAAATACCTTTATTTTACTTTTCAATGTTTATTACAGCAATGATTGCTGTGATGACATTTTGAATTGTGGTTCAAAAATGACTAAAAGCAGCTCGAACCAGTTGAAGACCAGAGCTTTCGACTGCCGTATTTCATACTTTAACGACCAAGAAATCGTTATTCAATAGAATACCTGGTTAAATCGTAGAATTAAAAAAATTTATATACTTTAAATGAGTTGTCTAGTTATTTCATGAAATACCTAGTTATTCTATAAAATAACGGATTTCACACCAATCTAGATTAAGCACAATTTAACATTACATTTACAAATTCAATACGGGAATAAAAAGCATTAAAAATGTTTTCGATCCGCATCTCTATGTTTTTCTCTTGTTTCATGGGATAGAAACAAGTAGAAATCTTTCACACGAAGATTCCAGACTTTTGTATAAAAGGTTTCTTTCCACAGTAATTTTTTTTAGAAAACAATAGTTTTCGTTCTATCACAATATTTTCTTACAAATGAATTTTGATCAGTGTAATATTTCGTTTTTCTTCAGAGAGAAGAGAAAAAATATTTTAATTGAATGAAAAATGAATCTCTCTCTGAAGTTTTAAATAAACATTTATATCCGTCCAAAGCAACTGAATAAATTTGTATTTTTCAAAAAGATGGATTTGAGAATTAGTGACAAACGAAATTATATCTATTTTTTAAAACAAAAAAATAACCAGATTGTTTGCCCTATACAGAGGGAAAAAATGAAATTATTCGAAAAAAGCCCTAAAAAAATTCAAACTATTTAAAATACTGTTATTTACAATTTGAAATCAGGATCATGAATTTCAACGTAGGTTAAACATTATATCATAATAAGATGTGCGCAGGATAATATCTGCTGTCAGATGATTCCATTCTTTTTTCATCATTCAATGATACAAGATACTGTAGACTGTATGGGTTTTTAAGCTTCAGTTTCTTTCAATCTTACGGATCATGTGATTTTCGTTATGATTTTATTATTGTGTTATTATTATTATTATTATATTTATTTAACGAGATTTTTTTAAAATTTAGAGTACTCATCGATAAAATATGTTGCATTTTTGCTTTATCACGGGAAATAACAAATTATGAAAATGACCATTTCAATATAAGGAGTAAAATATGTCTGAAGCAGATATCATTTCAGTAATAGGAAAAAAGTAGCCGTTATTGTAATACAAGTTTAAAGTTCACTAATTTAAGAGAATAAAAATTCTTGCCTTCAAGTTCATATTTCGACAACATCCCCGATTGTAATCTAAGAGGGAAAAACGGACACATTAAGACTCTTCTGATTTGGTACACATAATAAAGCAAAGGCATGTCCTTCTTCAGACAGAGGTAGACGAACGGACGGCAGCAGAATTAATGACCGGCACACACCCACTTGACGTGTGAAGCCTTCTTCATCTCCATGAACACATTGACAGACATGGCATGGCATTGACACCCATACGCGCACCATCCTGAAATGAAACAAAAGTCAACTATCTTACAGATTCAAATGGGTATTTAACGGCTCAAGGAACCAAACACGCCGAATTCCAGCTTTTAACGGTTTCTTACATTATAAATAGGCGGCGCTGTTTTTAAACATCCAGTGTTACCAGTTTTGTAACAGTTACTGATATTATGAATATGTGACACTATTTTATCAAATATTGTTATTGCCATTTTCTTTGTGTTATACCATTAGCAAGGTTATTCAACAATTTTGTTTCAACGATGAATATTCGGAAATTGCCGATGAGAAAGAAGACAAAATCAAGTTTTTTTTATTACAATTATTTTCAATAGAAGGAAATTTTACCGCGAGAGATCAAGAGGTCAAACCACGTGGCAAGAAATGCCATTGGAGCTGTCATATTGCCGGTCATCCGCGAAATGTTAGTTTGCGTGTGGCTCTTGTCATTCTGATTAAATATCTTAAGCTTATTGTAACTTAATATTATGTCGTGGGGTGCAGATGGATTTTATATGGCCCAGAAACAATGGTAGATAAATAATATCGCCAATGCTCGTTTTGGAAACAAATCGTAAAGGCAACCCATGATCTCTATATTCGAACTGTTTCAATGATTTTTACTTCATTGTTTTGCACTTTTGTTGAACCATATAAATGTGTAAGGATCTCGCCTCCACGCCTAAAGGTTGAAAGACTAGCCATATTCACAATCACTTATTTTATTTACGGCACAAACCACAACACCAGTTCGATCAATCAAAGCTAAGAGATGCACCCAATTAAGCAATATGAAGACAATTAACGAGGTACACGAGGTATAGGAAGAATTTAATTATTTGTAACACTTACTTCAATTCAATTACTCTGACTTCCTAGCTATCTAATCTAAATTAGACTGAAGTGACAGACTCTAATTATTACTATTTATCAATTACTAAATATCTGCGTCACACTTTAAATTTGATTAATCATTGCTCCGCTAGCAGCCTACCCTATCTCTCTCTTTCTAACCTGAAAGCCTATACTATATATAATAGTCTTAATTTGCATGTTCACATTCTCTTCTTCAAAGGAAGCGTTCTAATAAAATAATTTTTAAGGACTAAAATTCCCCAAGAGGATTGTTAGTGAGAAGATCACGGATAGAGACGTCACAAAGGATATACATAGCAATATACTACATAGTATATTTCAGACATTTCTTAAAAGGGCTGCATATTAGCAATTAAACATTTGCAGACACGGCAAGTCCCCAAACCCAAAAGCCATTTCATGGTAGCAACATCTAGTGGTGGCTCGCATTTTGAAGCTTGAATTAATTTTAACTAAGACTCTTGTCGAATACTAAACATTGCCGTGATTTAATTTCGCCAAGCCAAATTGATACTCAAAGGATCTTTTACATGCCACATAATCATATGACTCCAGATAATCATATGACTATCGACTCCAGCCGGGATCGAACGAACCCGCAACCTTGGGCTTACGAGGCGAGCACGCTGCCTCTAAGCCCCCCCCCCATGCCGACTCAATTACAGACATGCCTGTAAGATAATATGAAAATTATTTTACAGGCAGATTAATTGTATAAAAAAGAATAAGGAAAGATTGTAAAATCAATAAATCGATTGAATTGAATGTCAAATGTAACAAATAAATGCAAAGAGCATTTGCAAATATAATGTTCATTTATTGTACTTTATACCACTTAAAAACAAAACAAAATCATTAGGACACCTTCATTTAAGTTATGAAACAGCACGGTAAAAATAAAAGGTAAAAATACGTAATAATATAGAACACAAAGTTGAATTTTGTTTCAAAAATTTCCTTACTTATTTATTTATTAAAAATAGTTTGTATTTGATTTTCTTTTTACATCTGTTTTACTATGTTATCTGTGTTATCAACTAACATTCAGATTTGATTTTGTAGTATAGTTTATAGTGTTATTGTCTCTATAAAAATTACAGAATAAAAAAAAGTTTAATGTATGCAAATACTCTTTTTAAAGAGAATAATAATTTTTTTGTGGATGTAAATTATTTTTATGCCTATTTTTAAGCAAAACCAAGCTATAGCACTTAAGTGAATAGAGACCAATTTTTTACCCCATTTAACTAATTGGTTAACTAATTGGTAAGGCATCGGAAGGGAGAAAAATTAGAATTCTATCGTAATAAACATTCTTTTTGCATGCTTATTCTGTAAAAAAAATTTTAACGACTAAAATGTAACCGTTTTATAATAATACCGACATCAAGAGACTCAGTCATTGTATACGCTATGTTAAGAACCTTAGATATTGTTTTTAACTTGGCCGCCAGAAATTTGATACTGTAGAGCTTTCGACGTTAAAGGTTAAACTAAATATGGGGTAGATTGAAGATTGGGTTGAGTTAAGTCTTTTTTTAGTGTGTAACAATTATTTATTAACTTAGATTAGGTCACACAAAAACAACAAAAACTTTTAACAAAAATTAAGGACAAAGAACATGAAAAGTTTTTCATAACGACCACATTTTTCCCTCACTTAGCCAGTACTGAAATGGAGTGGTCACTAGAGGGCGCTGCTGATGCTTGATACAGTCAGCATCACAGTTATTATGACAAAAACGGTTACAATAGTAGAGTTCATACCTTATGCACCTGACATTAAATAAATGCTCATTTTTAATGAACTTTGTAATTAACGGCCAACTAATTTATATTATTGTTTGCAACTTGTATATATATATATTTAAATTTGCCTTGAAATCTAGGGAAATATTTCTTATTTTCGAGCTTTGGTGAAGGTGGCAATCATTGAACACTCTTTAGCTGACATAAGTGTGTTGAACAAAATTCCTTAAAGTTATAAGTTACATATTAAAAATACCACTTTTCTATAAAAAATGTATATAAATATTTCATGATTTATGATTATGATTTACTGCAGTTTTTTTCATGCGATATTTTTTTTTGAATCACTACATTGAAAATTAAGGGATATACATAAACAAAATACTCAACTTTGGGGAATTTAATCCGTTAGAGTTAATAAATTAATTAAAGGTATTCCACTGTGTAAAATTAATTATATATATATACAGTTCACTTACAATAAAGAGTCAAATCGTTTTCTTAGGTCCTCATTAACATACAAAAATAAAATAAAAAATAAGACACTTCAATTTTGACATTAACAATTTTTTCGGGACAAAAATAATAATCTTTGCAATCCGCTGAAAACGCCGTCAGCTGAAAACGCAATTTCTGCTATGAAACTATTCACCTTCTCCGCTAAAATACGCATCACAGAACCCGTGCTGCCATTATCTTGGAAGATTGGATTTCAAAGAATATTCCTGCTAAGTATTGTCAGAAAATTCGTAAAATTGGGTATTCTATGTTATTTTAAAGTAAGTGGTACTTATAAGTATCGTCGGTAGATAAAGGGTTAAAGCAATGCATCAATACATATTCTTGTTTTTGAATTCTTGTTTTTCAGTTTTTACCAAACATTATTATAATCCAATTTATATTTATTTTCATTAAGTCAAACTTATCCTGAGAAATAACTTATCTAATATATTAGATATTTTATTGGGTGATAAACTTGCAGTATTACAAATAATATTCGGTTTCTTCCTTCACACATTAACAGTATAGAATCAGATCCGTTGTGGACTGAAATCCTTCAAATAAATAGAGCCCTTTCTATGGAACGTGCAAACTCAATTTTGTGGAGACTCAAGTAGAACTGAGATTCAAACTCAGCTTTAAAGCCTTCCCTCAGTGCAGCTACGCCTCTAATTTAGGTTCTATTATTATAATAAAAGCTGCGTTATTATATGAAATTGGTTAACGTAGCATTATCTCTCATTACAGACAATGAAAATTAGATAATATTGAGACTCTGCGTTCAAATAACATTCAGTATTAATTCAAAGTTTACTTAAGCGTACTTACTTCAGTTTGGATATTGAAGGAAAAAGTTTCAATGTTGGAATTATTGTCTGAATCAATAATTAAAATAATGATATTATTAAAAAAATTTTTAAGTTAAAGCTTAAAAATACGATAAAAAAATCGTTTATGCTTGATTTTATGACTAAGCCAAAGGAAATGTTGTTTACCATTAGGTATGATTTATAAAATCACAACACAATATAACCTAGAGAAATAGTATTTAGATAATTTAATTCTACAAATTCCAATCATTACAGGGAACAATAATTATTATCAAATTTTCATTGGTTCATTTCCATATTATACGTAGAAACCAATTTTCATAGCTAAAAATTAGCATTTGAAGAAATATAAGGATATTATTGATTCAAAGTAAAAATATACTCCTCAGAAGTTTACCTTCAGATTTATCAGATTTTGAGAGTGAGTGTTTTTTTCCTCCTAACGGAGTTTATTGTCTTTGGTAAACATGAGTGACGCGTCTTTTGGATGCTCTGGTGATCTTTTATATTTTCGACTCTCCTTGTCAAATAATAATTATCATGATACTTATTTATCAACTTCATACCATTGGCGGCTTTCAACACATCTTAGAAATTATCCTTATGATAGTATCAAGTAAGTAGGCATGACTCGTAAAATTTTTGGCGATTAATATCTGGCATATATTGAATGTATGGCGATAATTCACTTGCACAGTCTTAATGTGTAAATAACCTTTTTTTTTTCTTTTTTTGTTCCCTTCACCCTACGTCTAGATAAGCGATATTTATTTGGAACATTTATTTACATAATGCCCTTTTCCTGGCATATTAATGAAGTTTTGGTTCAGCTCAGTGCAGTGATTCTCAAACTTTCAATATTTTCGACCCAATATTCGATCATAATTTTCATCGCCTTCACCTTCCATACAATAACATTATATTGAATTCTATAGTACTTTACTTTGACGCTAAGGCTACACCAAGGCTTCAAACTCTTAAGTGCCCCTGGCGTATATAAACGTCTCGCTCAGTCAAAGAGTTAATTTCCCCGGACGTATATACAAGTCTTTCTGAAGTACGATCTTTTCTGTGCACTACTAGCCATAAAATTATTTCCAAGTCTTTCGAATGCAATAAAAGAACCTTAACAATGTTTTTAAGGATTTACTTGTTTCAGATTATTTGTGCTTTTTTATTTCTCCCCCACCCTCAATACATCACATACGCGTGTCTACGTGGAAAACAGAGGCATTGGGGAGCGAATCGCGTAACTTTAAATTGGAAGTTAAGGGATTAATTATAAACCGTACAAATGATCAAGATAACTGTTAATTTTTGTATATAATTCTAAATATGATAAGCCATTGGTAACTATTAAACTTATTTTTAACTTAGTATTGTTAAATTAATTATAAAATACATTGTGCAGTACTCATACATTATATCAGTGTAAATGTGTATTATATCAGCGTAAATGTGAATTTTATTTTTTATTATGTAAAAATGCATTTTGTTTGTTTTCTTTCAGGAAATTAATTAGTTTTTTAAATAATTTTTTGTTTTCCACTTTTCAACATGCTCGTAGCCGGTTTCGCCAATCAAAGTCAGCGGAATTTAAGTGTCCGGACTTACCTCTCTTCACTTTGAGTTTCGATCTGACCTTTTCAAAGTCGGGCATATTGTTTCTCAGGAAAAGGTAATTGGTGGAAGGATCCCAAGCAAAGTCGCGGAAGATGGACACTTTGAAGTCGCAGCTGGTGCAACGCAAGCTATCACAAGCACTAGAAAGGGGAAAAAATTACAATACTACTGTGATATTTAAACAGAACAAGAAAAATTAAAAAGAAAATAACTGCTTAATGGAAATACTGTTCGCTTAGATGTACGCAGGCAATCAAACGCCAAATGTGGCAATTGGGAGAAAATGAAATATCTCCAACTTTAACCATTTCCCGTCATTCTACTTACGCATTTTCCCGAATAATTTTCTAAAAGTATCATCTAATTACAAGTAGCTTTTTTTGTGTGTATATTTTGTGTGCGGTCGCCAAAAGTGTCTACTCAGCCAGCTTGCATTTGACAAACTGCATAGCACCATAAATTTGTTAGTACATATTTTTAATAAAAGAGTTTCATTTTTATAATCAAAAGAAACTCGATATATTGCATTCGAGCATCATACAGATACATTTTCAAGTTTATGGTACATATTTAACGATATCAAAGTAACTATTAACTAGAAAGAGTAGCTTTTGCTGATTCGCTTTCAGCTGTATGATCCTTCGTCACAATCCATCACAACCAAGCAGTGAACAAAATAATGAGAACTCTGCCGAGAAAATTAATGGTGTGCTGAAATGCCAGTGAGTAAAAGATACACTACGACATACATTAAGGATGAAACAATCGGTCAGAAAAGTGAAGAAACTCGGAAAACGCAGAGAAACAACAATGAATATTAAATATTGCTTATTTTGAAATAATACCCGGAGCATAGAACGATAACATCAGCTCTGTAAGGTATAGGATCACCATGGAAGGCGATACACGATGCGAAACGTTTAAATACAAAGTCAGTGAGAATATGGATGGCGTTCTAGAAATAACTTTCCGTTCCAAGTTAAACACAATAAGTCTACTGAATGTGGCAATAGTAAGGTATACAAGTAGCGTCCAATCAGACGTTTCAGACGTGCTGCATCGGTAAAATAACAGATGAAAGTGGTAGCCAGGAAGGGTTTGTACATCTCGCCAAGCATCTTGGCTAATGCGTGTAATGATGGTCCAAAGTTATAATGTTGTTAAAGGTCATTCGGCACCCTTGAAGGAAGGGGAGTGTCACCGGCACCAACTCATCATCCATGTATTGCTAGGCCACCAGAGAAACTTGAAAAAGATCCAAATGTAATCTACTATGATACGTGAGGGCTCTTCAGACCATGATACCACGTTGTCGCTTGGTGGGGTATTCCACAGATGAGACTAGATTGATCGGTCACAACATTGGCGTCACACTCGTGCACGGTGATAGCAGGAACAGCTAACTGGCCGCAAATTCTAAGGGCGGCATTTGGATCAAAATTGAAAAGTATTTTTTTTTTGTTGCAAATAATTATATATATTTTCTGAAATATTATTGGGTGTGAATGTGGTATTTTATTTAACGTATCTTTCTTCCTTATTTTTAGCTCTGTATGTTTAATGTCTCTTTTACAAATGTCTCCCTATCGCACAGTATGGTCACAACGGACATTCCTTTCCGGACATTTCCGGTGTCAGCTATACAAAAGGGGACAGAAGCAATAAGAATTTTTTGTAGATACAGAATCACAGGATATGTTTTAGATTAGTCTTGAGTGTAGTTACTATAAGTTAAAACAAACGTTTGTGATACCCATCATAAGTAAACTCTTTTTAGAAAAAATTGGCATGTGCGAAATGGGCGATGCCTTCTCTTACACTTTACTCGTTTGATATTATGTTCTCAGGATAAAAAACACACCACAACAATAACAACTCG